>JARHVA010000987.1:3502500-3800000 GCA_037957365.1 Torreya grandis | reverse complement strand
CAAATCCTATTACTTCTTCTTTTTCTTTCTTTTCCACCACAGTTGTCCTCTCTCCTTATTTTCCTTTTCTTATTTTTATACTACATTTTTCTATTATCAAAGTTCTAGCTAGTTGAACTCCTCAATCCACTAGATGAAACTTCCATCTTAAAATTACATCTTAGATTTTGTGGTCATGAATTTGAGTTCAAACCCCTTAGCTTCTTGTATTCATCCCCCCAAAATTACCATGCACACCATCCACCAAGCCATAAAAATAAAATTACCAAATGATAAGCTTAATTGAGTATGCCCAAAGTCAACCATTAATTTGATTTATGGTTTGGTTACTCGAGCATGGTGAAACATAACATGGCATTGACCTAAGTGTTTTTGAATTATGGTTTCATTTTTGACCAATTCCATCACTTTGGTCTTTCAAACCATACATTTCTTACCTTAGTGTTCATTCCTTCCTAGTCCTTTCATGGACTTGTTGACCACTTTCACCTCAAGTCAAAATGGGTCAACCCCATATGGTAAAAATATTGTATAGGGGATTTTTATAATGTCATATGGTATGTTGTGGCTCATTTGATGTCATTTTATATGCCATTATAGCTTTGGTCATAATCTAGCTTAGTCCTTATGTCATTTGGTGTCTTAGGGGCTATTTTAGGGTCACATATACAAGTGGAAGGTTTTCATGGTATTGGTATAGTTAGGATCATGAAAAGGTTACACACCATCAAGGAGTTCATTCAGAGTTGCAAAGGGTTAATAACAAGCTTTGCGAAGCCAGACCATCACCAGGGCATCATGAAAAACCAAACTGGACTAGTTCACTTGGGAATTTTATAAATATGATTATAAATCCTCACATGACCATCAAACCATGGATGATAAATTTCCTTAGTATCAAGATCATTCTCTACAAATTTCATATCTAGATGAGTCTTTTATCTTGAGATCTAAGCCTTCAAATTTTAGCTTGCCAAGTCCAAAAGAGCCACGTCATCTTACATGTCACAAAGAAATGAGAAGACTAGTTTGTTTGAGAATTTATTATCTTCACTCAAGAATCTATGTAAGCTAAAATATTATAGTTCCATGAATTTATTTATGGTAGAAACATGCTCTAAAATTTTTGAGTCTATACAAGCTTTCTAGCTTGATTTATGATCATTCAAATTTGGACCTATAACATAAGATGTTCACACTAATGTCAAGTTTGAGCTTCATAAAGTAACCATTTGGGTTCAATATTTCCTTAAAATGTTTAAATTTGATCAATATCTAATGGTTTGCATTAGCTAACATACTGCAACTTTAGATCAAATGGTTCACATTGAGGTCGAACAAGTCAAAAGGTCCCTAAGTTAAAGCCCTTTAAAGAGATACAAGTTAGACAAGATATGATGATGTAGATCAACCAAGTAGAGATCCAATGGCATGATCTTGACTAATAAGGAGGTGGGTCTAAGAAAAATTGAATGGTCTACACTACATTGTACATCTAAATCCAATGGTGTGAGATGAGTCAAAAAGTTAAGGAGATCGAGAGGCTATCATGTGACATAAGCACAAAACTTGATAGACTGACAATAGGATCTTAAGATCAATGCATGATTAACAAGTGAGATGAGCACATTCTTTGTGGTAAAAAATCAATGGACCATATTTTTTTAGACCAAGGAGATAAATGGGATGCAAAAGGTTAAAAGGTCAAGATATGATACAAGGATCTATGAGGCCAATGGGAATAAATATAGGTTGGATAATTTTGATTGGTTTGAGTTAGTTTTTGATGAACAAAGTCAAACCAAAGGACTATTTTTTGAATAAGCAAACAAGGCTTACAAGGTTATCGATCCACCATTAGAACTTGATCAAACACCATTAAAGGGATATATAAATGCAATCAGGTGATTGAAAACATAAAGGGATGCCATTAAGTCTTAATATCAACCTCTATTTTGAGTTTTTATAGCTTTTAGGGTTCATTTTGTGACTATTTTCACCATTTTTAAAGGGATTCATATACATAATGATCCCTCAATTCTTGCAATGACATAATGCACCTATTTAGACCTATTTGGATCAAGAAAAGGGCTATATAATTTGTAGGTTTGTATTAATGTGATAACTATAGGAAAACCAATAATATGATATTTTTTTCCATCTATGGTGGACCTATGATCATGGGGATGAGTTTGAGCATGATCCAATTGGAAAAAGAGTTAGCATTTCAAAGGATGCCATAAAGGCATACACATAGACCCTAATAGTTTCATCTCTAGGACCAACTACATGAAAAGGATCCTTCTCTCCACTTTTGCATGCCACAATGAACCAAGCAAAGAGAATTTAGCACTATGACAAAGCTCTAATAAATTGATCCAATGGTTATAACTATATTGATGCTAGGACCCAGCTCAGAATAACTTGATTTTGTTATTTCAACTATTAAGGAGCACTAAGGAGAGAATAATATAAATGTGAAACCACTTGAAGTGACCTAGATTAATGAAAAGGTCTAAATGAGCATAATTTATATTAGTTTTAACTTTTAATCAAATGGAGTTGATCTCTTTGATTCCTATTGGAGTGCCAAAGTCTCTCTCTAAAGGCCCTTTCTTTTATAAATATAGATTTTGAGCTATTCTTATATCCCTGAGGTTGGTATGACTAGAATCTATCATAAATTATATTTTTTACCTCTGAGATTAAATGAAAAAACATTTTTCATTTGTTTACTAATCTGTGCTTATTGTTTTGTGTTTTTTTCAATATACAAAAGTGGTTTTCATCTTTCCTTTGTAGGTCCAAGTCTAACCTAAGTGCTAATAAACTTTTTTACAGGTCATCTAGTGTGTCTCAATGTTGATGCCTTAGGTATACAGTGGATTATTTATTGTAAGTGATTTCAATCAAGCATTACCCTCATTTCCCTCTAGCCTTAGTCCATCAAATTGACCTCTAGGTGAAACATTGTTATTTAGAAACCATTGTAGACACTGCATTAGTTCTTTTCATAGTCTATTAGTGTGCTAATAAGTTTAATATTGAGAGTGGATATTTTAAAATTTGTTTCATAACCTCATTTATATTTTATTTAATTCAATCATTCTCTAAATCTTTTCCCCATAAGTAATCAATTGGTATAGATAAGAGCTTTTCAAGATACACATAGGGAGCTAGCCCTTAAATCTAGAGGCTCATTTCCAATATAGTTACACACACATACTAGTAAATGTTCCCATGTTTCCCAAATATAAAATAAGCTTGAACAACTTATTCTAGGGTGCAATATTTTATGACAATAGTTCTAGCATGCCCAATGGGACCCATTGTCTTCAAGACAACTTGTCGAGGTGAATGCTGGTCTTGACAACATCAACTAAAAATTAGTGTGCTACTTAACATTTGGTGACTCCTTCATGGTAGATATAGTTTAATTCCATTTTTTTTGTTATAAACATACTCTCATAATTCATGGTTCTCACTAGGTCATCCTCAACTAGAACATCCAATCCCATTAACTCACCCTTTTAACTTGAAATTCCTTTTGAAGTTCAGTATCCACAACCTAATATGACCTTTGAAGAATGAGTATATTTTACTAGAGAGGAAGAGGTTTAAGAGGCTAAATAAATTTAATATCTTAAATAAGAAGACATGGCTAGGCCTCATGCTTTCCCTACCTTCAATACTGATGATCCAATTTAGCTTCATGCATATGATGCTATTCCTCTTACTGCCATGAAAGGTATGCCCACATTCAATGGTGAGAGTCATGTCACACCTAGTGAGCACATTAGATATGTTTCTAAATTTTGAAGTTTCCACAATATTGTTTGAGAGAACATTACCATTATACTCCTTTCTATGTCCCTTAAAGGTAAGTCTCTTGATTGGTATAGGACTCTAGAAGGTGGATGCATCACAACATTGGATGAGTTTGGAGTGTTGTTGAATTTCATATTTGGAAATTAAAGTGACCATGCCTCTCTCATACATCATCTAAATGTGATAAAAAAGGGGACCCAAAGAAATAATGCATGACTTCAATGAAAGGTTTCAAAATACTTGGCATAGATTGCCTCCTATGAGACTACCTTCTAGTTTTGTGTTCCCTACTTACTTGAAGGCCATTGGGACTGAAATTATTGTCATAATTCAATATATGAGAGATTCTACTCTTCTTAAATCATATGATCTTTCCATCAAAGCTAAGAATAGTTTCATCTAAATTGGAAGATTGCCTTCTATGGTGTCTATGCCTCATTTGTCTCATACTTCTAGTAATACTCCAGATGTAGTCTAAGTTATTAATGCCAATACCAAAACTAATATTGCTCTTAGACAGACAAAAAATAATGTTGATTAAAAAGCAAAGTTCCTATCCTCAGAGGCTCAAAATAGGCAAGCTAATATGAAACAAGGTGCCTATCAAAATCCTTACCCCTATTAACAATAGTATGGTAAATATTATGGAAGGGGAAGAGGCCAATCATATCCTAGTCTAAATAGGCCTACCAATGTATATAGTCCTAACTCTACCCCTAATGCAAAGGAGATAGTACCATTTCATAGCAATTTAGTGAAGGGATAAGATTAGTAGAAAGACCAATTCATGGATGTCAAAAAGAATGGAGAGAAATATCTAGTGGCTCAAGGAGTAGTTACTCCCCTCTTATCAATGAGGATGAAGTGATGATGCAAGGTAATAAGGATTGGCAAGTTCAAGGAGAGATCTTCACTAATTTTTTTGGTGAAGACACTTTTGTGATAAATCAAGGAGCCTCTATTATATATAATACAAGGTCCAATAATAAGGCCCTAGGATGTGGTAGTAGCATTATCATAGGCTCATCTAATCATCTTGCAAGGTAACAAGACATAGCTATAAATGTGATAATTCTAAAAACTTCTACATCTCCATCAAGTTAAAATATGATAAGGTCTACTCTTATTCCTCAGGTTATAAGTAATTTTATGCCTAAAATATCTGAAGAAAAAGTAGGTATGGCTTATTTAAAAATTTTATATTCTTTGAAGAACAATAAAACATCAATTTCTCTTTGGGATGTTATTCATATGCCTAGTCAAAATTAAATCCTACAAAAGTAGTTATCTATTATCCCTAATAGTGTCTCACCCTGTAATAAAAGTCATGGTGATTTTTATCTTTAAAATTACCCTAATACCATTGTTGAACCATCCACTAGGGATGAAAAACCTCCACCATTTTACTTCACCCTCATCATAGGCGACAAGTTGGTACATAATTTCATAGTTGATAGTGGAGCTTCTACTTTTGTCATGCCCAAAGTTGTAGCTGACTAGTTGCACCTAAAATATGTGCCACATAACAAAGGATTAATTTAATTATATGGTACACTTACCAATAAAGTAGGAATGATAAGAGTCTTGAAGGTTTTCTTGCATGATTATCATATTTTTCTTATCTTGCAATACATAGTTGTGGTTGATCTCCTATCCCACTTTACAATATGCCTATCATGGGACTTCACATCCAAGATAGGTGGATATCTCTAAAATGACTAGACTTTATTGGCCATTAAAACAAGGTATGGGGAAAAGGTGAAAATAAGGATACAACTCCTTGTAAGGTTTCATATTGAGCCTTATATTGAGACAAGTTCTAATTTGAATTTTGGTGTTCATGAAGAAAAAGATTCTATTGTAGATGATGACACTTATTCTAAGCTTGTGGGTATTTCATATTTGTTTTTTGATGAATATGTAATCAATAATTATGAGAATTATCCCTATGATTTTGTGGAGGAAACTAATTTAGGAGTGTATTGTGTACATGAAGAATGAGGACCAACACCTCTACTTACCAAGATGAGGGTGAAAATGATGAGTTGTGGAAGATGTTTTTTGATGGTTTGAAAAGTAAAATTGGTGTAGGGGATTGTGTTATGTTAGTCTCTCCATATAAACAATAGTATTATTCTTCAGACATGTTTCATTTTGGTTATACTTGTAATGTGGTTGAGTATGAAGGTTTAATTCATGGCCTTCAATGGGCAAGGAGAAAAGGAACAAGAACTTGTAAGTATATAGAGATAGGAAATTAGTTGTGCATCAGGTGAGGAATGTGGTTTCTATCAGAAACCCTTTACTCAGGTCATATAGGCATAGGATATGGGATTTTTTTGAAGACTTCAATGCATTTGATATATAATTAGTCCCAAAGGAGTAGAATAGTCATGTTGATAGACTAGCTTTCATAAGAGCTCAATTTATTACACCAATTACCATACAAGAGGAGGGAAATAGTCTCATAATTAAGTATCTTTTTAAGTTTTTTATCGTGACAAACACATTGCATGCTTCTTATAAAATGAGTCTGATTTTTCTTCAAAGAATCAAAAGAGGCTTCAAGAACAATTGGGTGATTGGATTGTGAAACTAAGAACCAATAAGATACCTAAGGGTTTGGTGACCTTAGAAATTATATTCAATGAGATTTATCAAAATAATAAGGAGAAAGTGAGTATATCTACAAAAAAGGAGAATTATGAAATAGTCTCGATCCTCAAAGATAAACTCCTCAAACTAGGCAAGGTATGCTCTATATTAGAGAAGCAAGCATTCATTAAGTTGTGTAGAGGGTTTCATGATATATTTTATTAGTAATATAATTACCTAAAAGGATTTTTACCTATCCTATCACACCATACCATTGAGTTGTAATCTAGAGCTAAACCAATTAGATAAAAGCAAAGACCCATCAACCCCAAGGTTGAGCAACTCATGAGGTTAGAGCTTACCAAACTCCTTGAATCTTAGATAATATTTCCCATCAAGAATTAAACATGGGTAGCTAAGCTTGTGACTATTAAAAATAATATTGGGGATATAATACCTTGTGTATACTTTAGAGATCTTAATAGAGTATCACTCAAATATCACTATCCTCTACCCTTAATGGAGCAGATTTTGCAAATGGTTTTAGGTTCTTAATGTTTTTCTCTTCTAGATGGATATTCAAGATATAATAATATTTTTTTTAGTGAATATGATCTATTTAAGATATTTTTCACTACTAAATGGGGTAATTTTTCTTATAGGAAGATGCTCTTTGGTGTATCCAATGTTGGTGCTATATTTTAAAGAGTGATGGGCATGGATTTCAAAGGTTTGATAAATGAGATGTTGTTGGTTTATCTAGATGATATAATTTTTTTTTATAAAGATGATAATTGACACATGAAACACTTAAGTTAAGTGTGTTAAATATGTAGGTGGTATGGAGTATCTATTAATCTAAAGAAGTGCACCTTTGTTGTTCATTAAGGTATGCTCTTAGGACATATTATTTCCAATGATGGTTTGACTATTGATCCTAAAAGAATAGAGGCTATTCTAGGCTTATCATTATCCTTACTTAAGAAATGTCTTCAAAGTTTATTAGGAAAGATAAATTTTTTAAGGAGGTTCATACCTAGTTTTGCATCTTTGGTGAAACCTATCACAACTATGCTCAAGAAGAACCAAGTCTTTTCTTGAACCAAAGAGGGTAAGAGTAGTTTTGAATCCATAAAGAAAGTAATTATAGAAGATCCTACTCTTATGAATCATGATTTTACTAAATAATTCATGTTGTATTCATTTTCTAACCTTGATACTATCTTAGCCATGCTAATGAAAAATAATGATGAGGGTGTGGAACAGCCAATCACATTCTTTAGTCAAGGTTTAAAATATTATAAATTCAAGAACACATTTGTAAATAAATAAGTCATTGATATTTTAAGGGGAATAAATAATTTCAGGTATATGGTTTCAAATAATAAGATTCATTTTATGGTCTCTCATCCTAGCACCAAAGAGTTTTTTTTGAGCAAAGATCTTAATGAAAATAGGGTAGGGTGGATCATTAAGGTAATGGAATATGATGTTGATATCAAAGTAATAAAATTGGTAAGAGGTAAAATCCTTTATGAAATTATAGATTTATATTCTAATGAGTCAAAGGAATAGGCTCTAATCAATCATGATTGCTCCCAACCAGCGGGTTCATTACCTCCACAAAGTAAGACACAAGATGTGACCATATTTCTTCAAAATGGTGAGTATCATAATAATATGAGTAAATCATATAGGATATATTTTAGATTGAAATCCCTTCCCTTTTATCTTTTGAATGGCATGATTTATAGGAGGGACATTAATGGCATCTTATTGAGATGCATTGATAATGATCAGTTTGGAGTGTTGCTTGAGAACTTCCATGATGGGACAACAAGAGGTCATTTATCTCCAAGAACCATAGCTGACAAGATCATGAGGGTTGGCTATTATTGGCCCAGCCTCTTCAATGATTTCCATGCTTGGGTGAGAAGGTGCATATAATATTATTTCTTTTTGAGAAAACATAAGCTTGCAGCTCTTTCATCAAATCCTATCCAAGTTGATCAATCTTTTATGCAATGGTGTCTTGTTTTCATTAGAATGATGAATCCCCCATCAAGTGCTAGTCATAAATGGATACTCACAACAACTAAATATTTTACAAGATGGGTTGAGGCAATAACATTGAAATAAGCTAATGAGAATGCTATGTTGGAGTTATATGAGAGCATCATAATTAGATTTTTCATTCCTTATACTATTATTTTAGATAATACTCTTACATTTATGGGTACTAAGATAGCTAATTAGGAAAATAGTAATGGCATATTATTGAGTAATTCATATAACTATTACCCTCAAGGTAATGGGTTGGCTAAATATACTAACAAGAATCTGATCAGAATCATCAAGAGAACCTTAGATTATAACCAAAGATCTTGGCACACCAAATTAAAGACATCCTTATGGGATGATAGGATAACTCCCAAGAGGTGAGTAGGTAATTATCTTTTTGTTCTTGTACATGGAAGGGAATTTAGGTTGTCTATCTCTCAAGAGTTTCTTACCTTAGAGTTATCACATCAACTAGAGTTGCTTCAGAATACTCGAATGGAGGTGAGATTGATAGAATTAATGGAGTGGAAAGGGACTATAGATAAATCTCATCAAGCTATGGGCATCACCAAGTACTAATGAAGAGTTATTTTGATAAGAAGGTAACTTAAATATCATTTTAGGAAGGTGACATAGTATTGAAATGGGATAAAGATAGAGCTAAACTAGGGGGACATACCAAATTTGATACCCTATGGAGTAGAGTATATGTTATCAGCAAGTTCAAGTAAATCAAATATTTTCAATTATCAAGGATGAATGGAGAAGAGATACCTATCCCAATGAATGGGATACATTTAAAACCTTACTATTGAGAATTGAAGGTTAGTTTTGTAAATATTAGATTAGGTGTGTGTTCCCTTTCTTGTTCTGTTGTGTTCTAACAAGTTCTTTTAAAACACATGTGTGTTTCTATTTTGTGCCTTGATCTTGTTGTTTTATATCATTTTAGTCTATTTTCAAAATGTTAGTTTATATGTCAAACATATTTACTTGTGACTCCATATCCTAATGGATAGGATTAGGCAACTAGCCATGGCATAACAAGCATGCCATCCTTGGGAAATCACCAAATATGTTGACCATTTTTGCCTCAAGTCAAAATGGGTTAACTCTTTATAGTCAAAATCTTGTATAGGGGATTTTTATAATATCATAAGGTATGTTGTGGCTCATTTGATGTCATTTCATATGCCATTCTAGCTTTGGTAATACTCTATCTTAGTCTTTGTGTCATTTGGTGTCTTAGGGGCCATTTTAAGGTCATATATGTAAGTGGTAAGTTTTCATGGTGTTGATATAATTAGGATAATAGAAAGGGTCTACATAGGCCTCAAGGAGTTCATTTAGATCTGCAAAGGATCAGGAACAATCTTTTTGAAGCTAGACCATCACTAGGATGTCATGAAGAACCAGACTGGACTAGTTCACTTGGGTATTTTGTAAATATACTCATAAAGCCTCATATGGCTATCTGACCACACATGATTAATTTCCCTTGTGCCAAGATCATTCTATACAAGTTTCATATCTTGATAAGTCTTCTATCTCTAGATCTAATCCTTCAAAGTTTAGCTTACCAAGTTTAAAAGAGCTAGGCCATCCTACATGTCACACAAAAATGAGCGTACCAGTTTATTTGAGAATTTCTTATCTACACTCTGAAAGTCATGTGAGATAAAATATTATATTTCCATGGATTTCTTCATGGTATGAATGATGAGGCCACCAATTGCTTACTTTTATAGCCTCATCCATGCTTAGTCTATGTCTTTTTCTATGTAGATCCCATAACTATGCATCACTAATGCAAATGAATGAATGAAGTTATGATTTTATATATTCATTGATGTGTGTGTGTGTGTGTGTGTGTGTGTGTGTGTGTGTGTGTGTGTGTGTGTGTGTGTGTGTGTGTGTGTGTGTGTGTGTGTGTGTGTGTGTGTGTGTGTGTGTGTGTGTGTGTGTGTGTGTTATGTGATGAATTATTAATGCTTTTCCTTGATTAAATTATATTGGTGTGGCTTTATCTAACAAGCATTTGAAGGGTCATGAAAAGTTGTAGAATCTTGCTAAGCTATAGCTACTATAGGATTCCCATAGCAACTATAGGGGTCACCTACAGGTTGCCTATAATCACTATAGAATACCCATAGCAATTGTAGGCTTCACTTATAGGTTGCCTGTAGCTATTGTATAGAGCCTATAGCCACTATGTAATGCAGAGTCATTATTGAGGAGATCTTGTAGACACATCCAACTATCTTGGGAATTCAAATGAATGATTGAGAAGAATCATAGTTATTAGATGGATTCCCTACATGCAAGGAGACATTAGATGTGTTACCAAAGATGAAAAATATAAGGATAATGATAAAATACAAAAGGAAATAAAATAGCAAAACAATATGCCTTGTCTTTAAGCCAATCAAACCCAAAACAAGTAACTTCAGTTACTAACCACTTGAAGGTTGACTGGGATAGTTTAGAAGTATTTGTATTTTTTTTCTAGTTTGGTGTTTTTGGTTATGAGTTAATAAACTACCTTTTGTATTTAAATGTATAACATAGATTAGATTAGGAGTTAGATAATTTTGAGAAGGTAATAACAGAAGTTTTTGAACTATAGCATTTGTATTCAAAATTAAGTAATGAGAAAGTTGAATTTGTAAGAAGTTTGTGAATTATCTCAGAGAGAGATTGGAGCTCAATTCTAAACAAGGAAGGCCCCCCTCGAAATGAGCTATTGTGAAGATCCTGACCCTCTTTAATTATTAGTGTGTTGTGTAAGTTGGTTTTGTTGTTAAGTTTGATTATATAAGTGTGATACATGTATGGTACATAAGTGTGGAAGAGTTTTGTAATTTTGTCACAATAGTTTCATAATATATCTATCTGGTAAATTCAACATTAATTCATTGTACTAAAAATGGGAAAACAAGTTGATTTCTAAATCAATAATACATATATAGTGCTAACACTCTTAAAAAGCTTACCCCCACTTTGGGTTGAAAACTAATGTTTAATCAGACTGGTGAGTCTAGTAATCATTGGGTAATTAGTCTACATAATAGTTTAGCACCATTGTCAGGGAAGGTGTCAATTATTGTTTTTGAAATTAGTCATTAAAAAAAAATTGGTTAATGTACTATTCTAACTAGTTAGGCAAGTTGAGTGAGGACATTTTAGTATCTTATGTTAGATGTCTAAGTTCTTAGACATATAGTTCTAATCAAGCAAGTCGAGTGAGGGCACTACGGTGTCTTATGCTAGCTAAGTTTTTGAAATTAAATAGTGCATAAGTTAATTCATGTTTCTAGAATTTATTTCCTAAAAAAGTGATTTATTTATGGAAAAGTGTGCTTTTAATTTTTCTACTTTCATTTCCTGCTTTCTAGAATAATTTTTCGTAGTTTCTAGAATAAATTTTCCTACTTTCTAGAATAAATTTTCCTGATTTTAGGAGTTAATTTTTATTACTTTCTAGAAGTAGAATTTTACTTCCTATTTTTTTGATTTCACCATTCTTTTATTTTTGCATTATTTTTAAAAAAATTGGTCTGAAATAACCCCCTTGAAACACACAAAAATAGAAAAAACTAACTTTGTGCAGGAAGGGACAAGATAGGTGAAGAATGGCATAATGTTTATGTAGAGAGAAAGAGATTATTGAGGGAGATTCCTACCAAATAATCCATAACTTGATGCTGGGAAAGAACCACAAATATCTACCATAACTAAGAATCTTATTGAAGTATATACCATAAGCTAGAAGACTCTTGAAAAAGATAACTCTATAAATTGAAAGAGGTAGCTTGCAAAAGAAGCATTATTGGCTCTAAGAAAGGAAATATAAGTTCAAGAAGCATTAAATATGATGGTAATAAGAAATGAAAGAGAGGAACTACATGAACTAGACACTCTAGATAGTAACATATTTACAACATTTGAACAAGGCTTTCTTGATCAAATCAAAGAAAGCTTAGGAGAATCTTTAGACCCTTCATCTAGTAAAAAGACTAAGGATTAATAGATAAATGTTTATTATCATGCTAACCAAGGGATTGACATAGATTTTAAAGATGATATCTTGAGTACCTTTGGTATATTTATCATAAGAAGAGCCATCATGAGTAAATGAGACTTTGTGGAAGACAATTGAACTCTAAACACAATTACTTTTGAATTTCCTATTTTAGATGCAATAGGTGTAACACAAATGAAAAACATCCCACCCTCAACCTTGCCTAATTTTAGAGGTACATTATTAGAAGACCCAAACACATTCTTTTTCAAATTTGATATGCTCTATAGAAGCTATGACTATAGGAAAGATGCACAAAAATTAAAACTTTTTCCATCTACTCTTAAAAACTCATCAATTTGTTGGTTTATGGGACTAGGTGGTAATTTAGTCCACACTTGGGAGGACATGAAAAACAAAATTGGCCAATTATTAGGAATACAGAAGAGGAATAAGCTATAGAATAAATGACATCTTTGGGATGAATCAGGAGGTGGATGGATCCTTGGAGGATTATATTAAACAGTTCATGTTTAGTGTACAAAAATTTAATTAAAGTGCACTTAGAGAAGAACCTTTGAAACTCATCTTACTGAAAGGAGTTAGAGAAGATTATCTAGAATCCTTGTAACTAATGAGTGGAGGAGATATTACTCACCTACCTTTCTCAGATATCAAAGAGCTAAGAAAGAATTATTCTAGATCTGCCATAAACAAAGTTAGGAGCATCAAGATTCCATTGTAGCTACAAATGGCCTATCAAAAACTAATTTTAGTAACCTATTATAGGACATTAAATAGGATATCATTAGCCATTTAGAAACCTAACTGAATAGCCTACACTCAAGACAAAAGCAAGTAGCTTTGGATCAAGCCTTGACAATTTATTATTCAAACTTTAAGAAGAAAAAGGTTGATTGTAGATGTCATGAGGTTTGAGCTAAAGTAACTCACATCATAGATGAAGAACCAAAAATAATAGAGGTACACACTATAAGAGGAGATAATGACTAGGTTTTATATGTTGCATAAATAAATCCATGGGTCCAATGACCACCTTATCAAGGTATGGCACAAAATACACCTTTCTCAAATTATGCCACCTTTAATTCATAATTTTCAAATGATACTCCCAATTGGAATAGTCCTTGCATGAAAATTCCACCTCCTAATTCTAGCTAGCATCCACCTCAAGCAAGCTACCCCACCACCTCTAGGTATCCTTCACAAAATGTATCCCCATCTTGGATGTAAGCTTGGAAACCACCCCAAGGCGCACCCTTCACAAACCAGTGGCAATAGCCCTAGAGACCTAACCAACCACGTGGATTTTCTCCAAGAGGATGTCCTCCACAACAATAACAACAACCTCTTACTCTTATACTCAATACACAAGCTACACCCAAGCCTAACTAGCTACCTGCCCAACCTATATAGAATCCTATAAATAAGTTGATATAATCCACATTTAGTACTAATCCTATTTAATACCTATCATACACAGTGAACATTAATGAAGTTAACCTATATTTAAGGAAATATCTACCACCCCCAACACCACCTATATAAGAAGGGAGTAAAATGATGAAACCTCAAAACAACATACTAACCCACCTCCATCACCTCAAAAACTCTCTAAACTAGCAAATAAAGTTGTTGATGAAATATCCTCCCCATTTTTAGAATGTCTCAGCCTTCAATTCCATACAATTAAGCCTAAGTTTGATTTAATGGGATAGCTTAAGAACCTTTGCATCAAAATCCCTCTATTCTAGGCCATCAAAGATTTACCCATATATTCTAAAGTTGTTAGAGACCTTTGTCTATGGAAACCAAGAAGGAAGAAAAAATATCCCAATATAGTGCATGTGATTGGCTAGCTAATAGACATCATGTTGGGAAACATCCTACCAAGGAAGTATTCAGATCTTGGATGCCCAGTAGTAATCATCCATATCCATGACTAGTATTTGTCCAACACATTGATCAACTTAGGGGCTACAATAAATGTAATGATAACCAAAACTATGTACAAACTATAGCTAAATAATATTTTTCCCACATCTACACTGTTGCAATTGACTGACAGGTCTATAGTCAAATTAGAGGGAATCATTGAAGATCTTGTCATCACTATAGTTTTTTGGGAGTATCCTATATATTTTATTGTGCTATAGCCTAAGTCTAATCTGGGTGGATACCCCTTTATCTTAGGATGACCTTGGCTTGCCACAATTTATTCCTTCATTAGCTATAGAATAGGAAATATGATGATATCCAAAAGCTACCTCACTAAGCAGTTGGTTTTTTATCCCCCAACACAACCAATTTTTACACTACAACCTAGATTATGGGTTGAAGAAGATGAGGTGGATCAGCCTTCCTTGATTCCTATATGTACCATAGATCATGCATGAACATTGGTTGATCATGAGGAAGATAGCATTCTCTCCAATATTCTTTAGCATATTACCAAAATCCTTCTACAAATCTCAACCACTTGCAATGTATTGAGTTCCCATTTTCCATCTTTTAGGAATTAAATAATTTTGATGCATCTATACAAAAAATATTCCACCATATGCTACCTCATAGCTACAGCCAAACTAGATCCATTATCAATATGGAAATAATCAAAGCACTCTCATAGTAAATTAAAATCTCTCTAGGGAAAACATTGCTTATTAATAATAAGTTGGAGTTAAATGAGAAAATGTGCCTAGTTAGCATGTTGCATGCCAACCAACATACTATTACATGGGATTATGAGGATATGCAAGGAATCAGCCCAAAAATATGCACACATCATATTTACATTAAATAAGAGTACCAACCAATTAGACAACCATAATGTAGGATGAATCTAGCTCTTCGAGAAATAGTCAAAAGAGAATAACAAAAACTTTTGACTACTAGATTTATATATCCTATCTCTGACAGTGAATGGGTGTCACCTTTGGTAATTATACTCAATAAAAATGGAGAATTACATGTATGCATTGATTATAGGGAACTCAACAAAACAACTAGGAAGGATCACTTTCCTCTACCCTTCATTGACCAAGTTTTGGACACACTAGTAGGGAAGAAATATTTTGCCTTTTTGGATGGCTTTAGTAGTTACACCTAGATTAAAATTTCTCTTGAGGACCAGGAAAATACCACCTTTACTTATCCCTAGAGTACTTATGCATATGTTGTATTACCCTTTGGGCTATGTAATGCTTTAGCCACATTCCAGAGGGTTGTCTTGAGTATTTTTACAAATATGGCTAATGAATGCATAGAAATCTATATGGATGACTTCATTGTCTATAGAGAGGAATTTGATGAATGACTCAAAAATATGGAAAAAGTGTTGTAATGTTGTTAAGAGCACCATCTATCTCTCAGCCACAAGAAATGCCACCATGTATTTGTTGTAGGAATTAATGTTAACCCTAAAAAAATTAGCATCATCAAAAACCTATCTATTCCTAAAAAACACAAAGATGTTAGGGGTTTTTTAGGACATGATGGTTACTACAGGAGATTCATCAATAATTTAAATAAATTAGAAGCACCATTTTTCACCCTTCTGGATAAAGATGTTGAATTTCTTTGGACTCCTACTTGCGTTACAAACTTCACATAATTGAAGGAATTATTTATCACCACCCCTAATATACATGGTCCTAATTGGAAGATTCCCTTCCACATTCACACAGATGCTTCAAATACTACCCTCAAAGTTGTGCTTGGCCAAAAAACAAGAAGCACTCAATTATGCCATCTATTTTATAAGCAAAAACTTGCAGGCAATAGAATTAAATTACATGGTTACTAAAAAAAAGTTCTTGGTGGTAGTCTATGATATCAACAAGTTATGTCACTACATCATAGGGTATTAGGTATTTGTTAATAAATACCATGAAGCCATTATGTACCTTATGAATAAACTAGTTTTTCCAGCCACAGTGATAAGATGGTTGTTCTTATTATAGGAATTTGATATCACCATTCTAGATAAGCTAGCAAGGAAAATGTAGTGGCTAAATTTTTATCATGCTTATAAACCCTTGAAGAGGATATCATAGTGGACGACTCATTTATAGATGAACACCTATTCTCTCTCACCCTTACCACACCCTGGTATGTTGATATTATTAACTACCTTATAATAGGGTTACTTCCATAACACTTCCTCCCCAAACAAAGGAGAGCATTGATTCACAAAAGTATCAGATAATCCTGGTTGTCTATATTCTTTTTATATATTGGGCCTAACTCTATCATTATAATATGTCTCAGAGAATATGAAGTTCCAGATATCATCAAAGCCTACCATGATGAACCTTGTGGAGGAAACTTTACATCTAAGCACACAATGGTCAAAAATTTTAATACATGATACTATTAGCCCTTACTCCATAAAGATGCAATAAGATATATTTCTCATTATGAAAAATGTCAATGTATGGGAAGACCGACACATTTAGATGAAATGCATTTGTAGCCTCATATGGTGCTTGAACCATTTGAAAAGTGGGGCCTAGACTTTATAGTACCTTTTGATCCAAATCTAATGACAAAGAGTACATCCTTATCTATATTGACTATGTCACTAAATGGGTGGAAGTCAAGTCTCTTACACATGCTAGGGATGAGAAGGTGGTAGCTTTCCTCTATGAATAAATATTTATTAGATATGGTGTGCCATGTGAAATAGTCATTGATTAGGGACACAAATTCACTACTAATTTAATTACTACCTTAGTCCAACAATATGAGATTAGGCATAATAAATCAATTCCATATCATCCATAGTCTAATGGATATGTGAAAGTCACCAACAAGGAATTAGAAAATATTCTAACAAAGACTGCTAATATGTCTCATAAGGATTGGGAGGCTAGACTTCTTGAAGCTATGTGGGATTATAAAATCACATGGAAGACCACTATAGGCTTCAATCTATATAAGTTAATCTATGGAAAGAAACATGTATTACCCATCGAATTTGAGTACAAGACCTTATGGATAACACTAGAACTTGGGATGGATATATCTAAAGCCCAAAAAGAAAGGCTTATATAGTTGAATGCCTTAGATGAATATAGACAACATGAATTATAGAACATAGAACTTATACAATAGAAATGGATTAGATGGTATGAAAGGCAAATTAATACCAAGTAACTCTATATAAGAGATTGGAACCTTTTTTAACTCTAAATACAAGGACCACAAGGGTAAACTCCAGATGAGATGACTTAGTCCTTTTGAGATAAGCATGTTTTTGACAATGGAACATTTCAACTCCAAACCATTGATCTAGTGATATTCCATATATTAGTCAATGGTCATAGACTCAAGTTGTATAAAAAGCCACTTACTCAAAAAGAATGTACCAGTCACATATGCCAATAGTTACAAGATGAATACAATGATGTATCACCAGACAATGAGAGCACCAGTCCACACTCAACTGAAAGAGAGGAGGACATCCTTTCCCTCCTTTGGTATGATGAATTACACCTTTACCTAGTCCTTGACAAGTCATATTTATAGGTGATTTTGCTAGGACCCTGAATAAAAATTCTATTTTAAATAGCCATTAGAGTTGAAAAAAATATGAATATTAGAAGGGCACTAAAATAGCCCTATCTCACCACTACCTAATATGGCTCATAATTAAACAAGGGATAGCCTTTTTCAGACCTGAACTCACTTGGGATCAATTTTTGGCCATAGAAAATATTTCACCCCAATAAGAAGAAGGCATGGATGAGAGGAAATTCCCTGAGGAGTATCCCCAAGAAACTATTTAGGAAGATGCCAAGGGTACTAGTGTTACTAGTCAGCTTATAGCTAATGAAGGTCCATGTGAGACTACTATAGGAAATAAGAAGAGGAGAAGATTGGTCTTATGTCCTTCTAATATAAAGGAGTAAATACCATAATAGCATGTATATTTTCCCATTATGTCCTCACCTCAGATTGATTCTTCCACACTATCTCCTAGTGGACAAAAATAAGTTTCCCTATCAACTGATACACAAGAAATACAAACTCCATCAGTCACCCTTCCTGCAAGTAAAATACAAACCAAGGGGAAGAAACCCATAGTGTTAGAAAGAAGGATACCTCCTCTTAGGATATCTCAAAGGATGAAAAAACAAAAAACCACTACAACCTCCTTAACCATAGCCATCAGTGATGATGAAGAACCAAATAAAGATCCTAGGCTTAATAAAAATCCTAATGGATTTGAAATAGAAGAATGGTCTACTGATGAAGGATATGCTAAGGCAAAAGAAGAAGAATGGTCACCTCTCCCATCTAAATTCATTGAGGAGGACATTGATATCCTCAAAAACATTGGATACACAAAGGAAGAATTGAGAGAGGCAGAGTAGCATGTAGGATAAAAAGAATTGGTTGAAGAAGAGGTTATGGAAAAAGGAAGAGAACAAGAAATTTTTTCTCATGATCAAGAGTTCCAAACATTAGAACAAGCTATGGAGGAAATATATAGACTCAAAAATGAGATAAAAGAACTGAAAGGAAAACAAGGAATTGAAATGCTTCTAAGAGCAATAGAGTTTGTATAACCCTCTAGGGATAAAGAGAAGAGAGTGGAGGAACCTACAACATCCTCATCCACCTTGGCCATAGAATCCTCTACAACAGAGTATGATCTAGCTTTGGTACCTTTCTATTATGGATTTCCTCCTCTATATCCCACTACACTATCACCCACTATAGAAGAAGTTATTGATGTGGATTTATCAACCACCACTACAATATAGACTAATGATATTTTGATTTTTATGAAGGAAAATTTTAGTAATAATGAAGCCTACCACAAAGAATTGGTATAGAGATTCAAGGGATATGTTGAATAAAAATAAAAACATGATGAATTACAAGAAAAATTGGAATTTGTTGAAAATAAGATCAAATATTTAAAGGAAAAGATTGACAAACTACATGAAATGACTGATCTATTGATGGAGTGTATACCCCCTTCTAGAGTGTATGTCGTATACTTGGAAGAAAAATAGTTGAAATTCAGGTATGATAGGATTTATAATGATCAATATTATATGGTTTGTGACCTAAGATATTTCTATAATGAGTATAGACATGTTGATCCTAATCTTCAAGCCTGGCTAAGTGAATTCTACATTCACCAATATGTTGTTCCCAATGATATATAATGAAATCCCAACATCTATTTGGGGGATGTCTTATTAAATGCATTTTTTCATATGTTTTGAATGAAATTGAAATTAAAAAAAATGGAATAATATTAAGGAAAGGAGAAAGATGCCACCCTGATGATCAAGGGTGAATCCAAAGATTCAAATGTTGTAGTAGAAGAATGGATCTCATTTATGAATACAAATGCTCCATAGGAGTGGGTTGTCAGAAAATAGGTGGAAGTCCAAAACCACTATTTGAGTCTCATGGAAGGAGATGGAAGGAAAATTTTTATTGCCTACTCTCATAGATGGGAAGAACTCTCAAATGCCTTGAAAAAGAAGGAACCATACTCCCCTTAAAACCTTATAAGGAGGCCATCCACATAGTATACTTGTATATTGAACTTGTCAAGAAGTGGAGAATAAAATGTTTGGGATTGATGTTTCAACCCCTTATATTTTGGTTCCCAATAACTGTCTGGGAAGGAAATATTCTATCTGATAGAGAGGTAGAGAATAAAATATGGGAACACATTGAGAATGCTAAGGGTTTTTATATCTTGGAAGGGTCAGGCTATCTTGAACCCCTAGACTTTAAAAAAATTTGTGGTTTTAGAAGGAAACCAAGGCTTGCTCAAGGTTGAGTAAGAGGCTAAGTATTAGAGAGTGATGAGGCCACCAATTGCTTATTTTTATAGCCTCATCCATGCTTAGTCTATGTCTTTTTCTATGTAAATCCCATAACTATCTGTCACTAATGCAAATGAATGAATGAAATTATGATTTTATATGTTCATTGATATATGTGTGTGTGTGTGTGTGTGTGTGTGTGTGTGTGTGTGTGTGTGTGTGTGTGTGTGTGTGTGTGTGTGTGTGTGTGTGTGTGTGTGTGTGTGTGTGTGTGTGTGTGTGTGTGTGTGTGTGTGTGTGTGTGTGTGTGTGTGTGTGTGTCTATGTGTGTGTGTGTGTGTGTGTGTGTGTGTGTGTGTGTGTCTATGTGTGTGTGTGTGTGTGTGTGTGTGTGTGTGTGTGTGTGTGTGTGTGTGTGTGTGTGTGTGTGTGATGTTATGAATTATTGATGTTTTTCCTTGATTGAATTATATTGGTATGACTTTATCTAAAAATCATTTGAAGAGTCATGAAAAGATGTATAATCTTGCTATATAATCTTGCTAAGCCATAGCTATTATAGGATGCCCATGGAAACTGTAGGCTTCACCTACAAGTTACTCGTAGCCACTATAAAGTGTTTAAAACAACTGTAGGCTTCACCTATACGTTGCTTGTAGCCACTGTAGGATATCCACATCAACTATAGGCTTCACCTATAGGTTTCATGTAGCTATTGTAGAGTGCTTGTAGCCTCTATGCAAAGTAGAATCATTATTAAGGAGATCTTATAGACACATCCAACTATCTTGGGAAACCAAATGAATAATTAGGAAGAATCATAGTTGTATAGATTACCTACATGCAAAGAGACATTAGATATGTTGTCAAATATGGGAAAGACAAGGATAATGACAAAAGACAAAAGGAAATACAACAACAAAATAGTATGCCTTATCTCTAACCTAGTCAAAATTAAAACAAGTAACTTCAGTTACTAACCACTTGAAGGTTGATTGGGGTATCTTCTAAGTATATGTATTTTTTCCTAGTTTTGTATTTTTGTTTATGAGTCAATAAACTACCTTTTGTATTTAAAGGTAAAACCTAGATCAAACTAGGAATTAGATAATTTTGAGAATGTAATAGTAGAAGTTTTTGAACTATAGCATTTGTATTCAAAATTGAGTAATGAGAAAGTTGAATTTGTAAGAATTTTTTGAATTCTCTCAGAGAGGGATTAGAGCTTAGTTCTAAACAAGGAAGGGCCCCCTCGGAATGATCTATTGTGAAGATATTGACCCTCTTTAATTATTAGCGTGTTGTGTAAGTTAATTTTATTGTTAATTTTGATTTTATAAGTGTGATGCATGTATGTTATAGAAGTGTGGAATAACTATATAATTCTATCACAACAATAGCATAATATATATATCTAGTAAATTTAGCATAAATTCATTCTACTACAACTAGAAAAGCAAGTTAATTTTTGAATCAGTAATCTATATATAGTGCTGACACTCTTGAAAAGCTTACGCACCCTAGGTTGAAAATTAATGTTTAATCAGATTAGTGAATTTGATAATTACTAGGTAAATAATTTGCACAACAAGGAACATGCTCTAAAAATTTCAAGTCTACATGAGATTTATATCTTAATTTATGAGCATTCAAAGTTAGACCTACAACATAAGATGTTTACACTAACATCAAGTTTGAGTTTTGTAAAGTAACCATTTGGGTTCAAAAGGCCCTTAAAAGGTTTAAAGTTGATCAAGATCTAATAGTCTGCATGAGCTTTCATAATGACACTTGAGATATAATGGTTCATGCTGAGGTCAAACAAGTCAAAAGGTCCCTAGGTTAAATCCATTTAAAGAGATACAAGTTTGACAAGATTTGATGGTGTGGATCAACCAAAAAAAGATCCAATGACACAAGCTTGACTAACAAGTAGGTAGATCCAATAAAAATATGATGATACACACTTCATTATACATCTAAATCTGATGGTGCAAGATGATTCAAAAGGTCAAGGAACTCAAGAGGCTACCACATGGCACAAGCAAGGAATATGATAGCCTAAAAATATGATCTTGAGATCAATGCATTATTGATAAGTGGCATGAGCACATTCTTCATGGTAGAAAATCAATGGACTATGTTTGTTCATACCAAAGAGATCAACAACATGTAGAAGGTCCAAAGGTCAATATCTGATAGTGAAGATTTGTGAGGCCAATGGGAATAAAGATAGGTTCGAGCATTTTGATTAGTCTGAGTTATTTTTATATGGATAAATTCAAACCAAAGGACTAGTTTTTGATAGAAGCAAATAAGGTCTTGTAGGGTCATCAATCCACCATTAGAGCTTGATAAAACACCATTAAAGGGAGACATGGACATAGTTAGGTGATCAAGAACATAAAGGGATGTCATTAAAGCTTAATATAGAAATATGTTTCAATGGTTTATAGCTTTTAGAGTTTGTTTTATGACTATGTTCACCATTTTTAAAGGGATCCATATACATGGTGAACCCTTGGTTCTTACAATGACATAATGGGAATATTTGGACCTATTTGGATCAAGAAAGAGGCTATATAGTATATAGGTCTATATCAATGTGATAATTATAGGAAAACCAATAATATGATATTGGTTTTTCATCTATGGTGGACCTATGAGCATGGGGATGAGTTTGAGGATGATCTAGTTGGAAAAAGAGATAACATTTCAAAGTATGCCATGAAGGCATACATGTAGACCCCAATAGTTTTATCTCTAGGACCAACTACATGAAAAGGATCCTTTTCTACAGTTTTGCATGCCATGACGAACCAAGTAAAGAGCAATTATCACTAGGACAAAGCTATAACAAATTGATCCAATGGTTGTAACTAAATTAATGCTATAACTAACCTTGGAATAACTTGATCCCATAATTACAACCATTAGAGAGCATCAAAGAGAGAATAATGTAATTGTATAACACTTAAAGTAATCTAGATCAATCAAAAGGTTTGAATGAACATAATTTATAGAATCAATTGTAACTATGGATCAAATGGAGTTGAGCTCTTTGATTCCTCTTAGAGAACCAAAGTATCTCTCTCTAAAGGCCCTTTCTTCTATAAATATGCTTTTGAGCTATTTTTATCTATCCCTTAGGCTAGTATGACTAGACTTTGCTAGAAATTATATTATGCACCTCTTATAGTAAATGAATAAAACATTTTTTAGTTGTTTACTAATCTATGATTAGTGTTTTGTGTTTATTCGATATGAAAAATTGTTTGTCATATTCCCTTTGTAGTTCCAAGTCTATCCTAAGTGATAATAAACTTTCTTGCAGGTCATCTAGTGTGTCTCAATGTTGATGCCTCAAGTATATAGTGGATTGTTGATTGTAAGTTATTTCAATCAAGCCTTACCCTTATTTTCCTCTAGCCTTAGTTCATCAAATTGACCTCTAGGCGAAACATTTTTACTTGGAAACCATTATAGACATTGTAATAGTTATTTTCATAGTCTATTAGTATGCTAATAAGTTCAATATTGAGAGTAGATCTTTGAATATTTGGTGTATCACCTCTTTTAGATTAGGTTAAATTCATGCATTTTCTAACTCTTGTCCCTATAAGTAATTAGTTAGTATAGATAAAATCATTTCAAGATACACTCAAGGAGCTAGCCCTTTAATCTAGAGGCTTATTTCTAATATAGGTACACCCACATACCTATAAATGTTCCCATGTTGCCCAAATATAGAAAAATCTTGAACAAATTCTTCTAAGGTGAAATATTTGGTGATAAAAGGACTATAATAGATTATACAATCAATTTATTTATTTTAATAACTTAACACTTATTTAATTACCTCAATTTAATCATGGACTTATAAGATTACATTGTCATCCCTTTTTGGTAAACACTTTCCATTATCACTCAAACTTGAACTAGTCTTTTGAGTAAAGAATCATAAACTTATCAAAGGTCTTATGACCTTCATCAACCTTTTATTTGAATTGAGATGCTATCTAAATCCAAGCTTCTCATAACTCTCCACATTGATGTTAGAAAAAACATGTTATCATTGTAATGTGCATTAAGTTGCTAAAAAATAATAATAATAAATAAAAATGATAAAATACAATAATAAAGGAATTCATTTGACACAAGGATGATAATCAAAGTGAACTGACATAACTCAAAATTAATAATAAATAGACTCAAATTATATAGTGACACTAATGCACTATACTTTAACATTCACTATGTACTTCACCTTTGTCATTACACATAAGCTTCTAGATCCAACTTATGTTTTTTTTGTAATAAACTTGCAACCAAACCCATAAAAGGCATTAGCAGTATCTAATCATCATAAAAGAAATTCAAGTGAATAATATGATTTTATATAAAGATCAATTTAAAACCAAATTAAATGTCCTAAAATGAATCTTAATATCCATAATACAATGTGGAAAAGCATAATAGTATCAATAATCAATCAAAATAAATGTACTGGGCAAGTTTGGTCATGACATCATCCCTCCATTAAGAATGGCACCTTTCTTAGATATTTAAAATAAATGAGGGTAGTGATGTCAAAAAATATTTTCATCTTCCCAGGTAGAACTCATTTCTCCCATTTGATCCCATTGGACCAAAACTTGATGTAACTTTATTTTCCTTAGCTCAAAGCTATGTTGAGCCATAATTTTAATAGGTTCAATTTGAATTATCTTTTTTCCCTCCATGTGAATATTTTTCTAATTTAAACCATGTGAAGGTTATAAAACATATTTTCTCAACAAGGCTACATGAAAAACATCATGGATTTTAGATAGAGAAGGAGGAAGAACAAGACAATAAGCCACTGGTCTAATCTTTTATACTATGTTGAAGTGTCCAACATAGCACAATTCTAAATTAGTAGCTTTACCAAACTTAATTGAAATTTTATGTGGTCTTACATTCAAAAATACTTTGTCTAAAAAATCAAATTCTCTATGTGATCATTTTAGATCTACATAGCCTCTTTTCAATATAGGTAGATTTTATTATTTATTGTATGATATCCATTTTCTCATCATACTCTTTCAATGTTTTAGGACCTAAAATACATGGTTTTCTAAGTTGTTCATACCCAAATGAGTTCTATGTTTTCATCCATACAAGTCCTCAAATGGTGTCATCCTAATCACAAAATGATAGGTGTTATTATACGAAAACTCTACCAAGTGTATTAAATCTTTCCAATTTTATTTTTGATCTATGGCATACATTCTTAGTATCTCCTTAGCAATCATATTCAACTTTTTATTTTGTCCATCCATTTCTAGATGATAGGCTAAATTAAAATTTAGCTTCATACAAAAAGTAGCCATCATGATTTGCTAAAACTAAGAAGTGAATATTTTATCTCTATTAGAGATCATTAATTTAGGCACTCCATGAATATGAAACCACTTTTTTTATAAATCTCTTGGCAAAGATAGCAACATCATCATTAATATTGCCTATAATAAAGTGTGCTAGTTGAGTGAGTTTATCAATCACCACCAAGATTTAATCATGCTTGTTATGAGATTTAAGTAATATTGTGATGAAATATATTGATATTATATCCCATTTAATTTACATAATGGAATGAGGATAAAATAATCCTCAAGTATGATCATGCTCAGCTTTCACACAATGGCATTCTAAGCACTTGGATACAAAGGCAACCACATCCTTCTATAACTCAAGAAAAAAATATAGCTCTTATGTCATTTTATTCACACTTGGATGAGTGTAATGAGGTGTAGTATGCAATTCATTTAAAACATATTCCTTCAAATCCTCTGAGTTTGGAACAAAAATTCTACCTTTGTGTCTTAATAAACCATCTAGATCAACTGAAAAATCAAAATCAAAAAATTTTAAAGTATATTTTAGCATAGATTTTGAGGTATTCAAAATCAGATTTATATTTTTCCATCATATAATTTTTAAAATCAGATTGGAGAACAATGATAGAATCAATGTAGATTTTCCTACTTAGATAATCAACGACCCTATTCTCTTTCCCTTTCACATAATTATATTTAGTATCAAAATTATTGATAAATTATATCCACCTTCTTTGCCTTAAATTTAAATCATCATGAGAAAATAAGTGTGTAAGGATATGATGGTCATATTTAAAGTGCTTTCCTAATAGGAAATGCTTTCACTATTCAAAAACATGAATAATAGTAGCTAATTCTAAATGATGAGTGTATTAATTTTTCTCATGAGTTTTGATTTTTCTGTACTCATAGGCAACCACCTTACCATCTTGACTCAAAATAGAACCAATAACTAATTTTATGGCATCATTCCAAATTTCAAAGTTACCATTTGGATATGGTTTAGTCAGAAAAGGGGTTGAAGTTAGCAAATGCTTTAGTTGTTAAAAGGTGGATTCACATTTAGGGAACCAATAAAATTCCTTTCCCTTCCTCTGTAAGGAAGTTAATGTGTGAGAAATACTTGAAAATATTTAAAAACCCTATGGTAATAACCATCAAGCCCCATGAATTTTCTCACTTCATGTACATTCCATGGAGTTGGCCACTCACTAATGGTTTCAACCTTTGTAAGGTCAACCTCTAGTCCGTCTTTGGAAATTACATGTCCTAAATAGTGAATTTTAGATTGAAAGAAATAATACTTGGATAGTTTACCATATAATTTATGTTTCCTTAAGTGTTGTGGTACCAACCTTAAGTGTTGCTCATGTTTTTTTTTCACTCCTTGACCAGATTAGAATGTCGTCTAACAATACTAAAAAAAACTTGTCAAGAAAATATTAGAATACAACGTTCATTAAATTCATGAATGTTTAAGGAGTATTAGTTAATCCAAAGGGCATAACTAAAAATTCATAGTGTCCATATCTAGTTCTAAATACAATCTTATAGAAATTTTCATCTTTGATATAGACTTGGATGTACCTCAATCGAAGATCTATCTTTGAGAATACAACACATCCTTTCATTTTATCAAAAATATCATATATGAAAGGAATGGGATACTTATTATTGATGGTGACATTTTTGATAATTCTATAGTTGATTCATAATCAGAGTATTCCATCCTTTTTTTACGAACACCATTAAAGCTCCCTAAGGTGACACAGTAGGGTGTATCATTCCCTTGTCTATTAATTCTTGTAGCTAAACATTAAGTCCCCTTATATTATATATGTTTATATGATAATGTTATTTAGATATAGGTGTTATTCTAGGGATCACATCTATTGTAAAGTCAAATATCTTTTTGGGAGGTAATCCTAGTAACTCTTCCAAAAAAACATATGCAAATCCCTCTAAAATTGGGTATTTTTAAAGTACATAGGTGGTTTCCTCAATAATATAATATAAATTAATGTCATATATTTGACATCCATTTATAACATCCTACTTAAGTTGTATATCCGAAAGAATTCATTGAGTTGAAGGTTTATTGATTACTTTAATAATTATCAATTTTCCTTCAACATCTACACATTGAACTCTATTATTAAAATAGTCCATCTTAGCTTTATGTGATTCCAATAAATCCATTCCAAGTATAATTTCATAAGATCCTAAATGAGTAGGTAATAGTTTCTCACAAGTCTTGAGATTGCCCAAATTAAGATTAGATTGCTCTAGGTATTCATTAGCAATCAATTTCTTCCTGATGTCAAACTCTACTTTTCATCCTTCTCTAAGTATAATTGGTTTGATTTTACACTTTAAATAAATAAAAATAGAAATAAAATTATATTTTTCTCTTGAATCAATAAAAATAGATAATTAAAAACCTAAATTATATCTAATCTTAATAGGTTTTGACTAAATTTTTGCATTTCTATTGTCTATAGTTGTGTAAAACTTATGGTTATTCTTCAACTTAGGGCATTATTTTCAATAATGGTTTTCTCCACATTAAATAAATGTCACAAAAATATTATTTTTAAGAGGAATGGTATTTACTCTTTTTGTTGGTTCATGAAAGCTTTGTTGATTAATGATTTCAACATTCTTCTTTACAAAAGAGTGTGATTTAAAACTCTTTGTATTCTGAAATTTTATTGTAGAATTGTAAACTTTTCTAATAGTCCTTTTAGATTATTTTTTATTAAAATTATTTCTTACTAGAGGTATTGATAACTTACACTTTTCTTTCTACCTATTGGTCTAAAATGATTGTCTTGACTTTTGGTGAGACTTCTCTTTTTCTTCAGCATGGTGTGTTGATTCCAAAGTAGTAGCTAAGGTTTTTGGAGTAGTCAAGTCTAAATCATGCATGAGTATCTCATTAAAATCCAATTTAAAATTTTTTGCCCTCATTTTCTCATCTTGATGTAATTTACATGCCATAAGAGTCCAAGAAACTTATTCTCATATTTAGAAAATGTCATAGTTCCTTATTTTAACAACTAAAATTTCATGATTTTATAATCTTTATTGATGTTGTTTAGATACTTTTTTTGAAATATTTTTCTAAAATTTCCCATGAAATAGAAATGGGATCATAAACTTTCATATCACAAAAAATATTCCACCATAAAGCAATATCACCTACCATTTGATAAGCTCCAATGCATGTTTTAATATTAGAACCCAGATTGTGTAAAGTGAAATATGTATATAAATTAACGAACCATGCCTCAATGGCATCACTAGTGTCTTCACCAGATAATGTGGGAGGAGGAAGTTTATTCAGATCCTTAATAATAGCTCTTCCTCCTACCCACCCTCTTGCAAGTTTTCCAAATGGGTCAACCTTTGACTAAAGCCTTCCATTTATCCCTAAATGTCATGTAATACTCCCAGAATGTCATGAAATATAGAATATTATTCCTTATAAACTTATTGTTTAATGTTATCATGATTTCCAACATGGTTTCCACTATGTTCCACATCTATGTTAGCATGATCATGTTGATCTGGTTCATGATTATCAACTAGATCACTTCCATTATTTTGAGGGTTATTGTTTGTTCTAGTTTTAACCATCCTGACACATTAAACATGAATTTTAAATCAAATCATTCATAATTTTTTTTATTTACCCTAACAAAGGCTATGATACCAATTTTCATAAGCCCACAATTTTGAATTTTCAAAAAACTTACTTTTAAGGAAGTTGTTCTCACATAACCCACATACAAGTCAAATTAGTGACTTAAGACTTTACATAACTATCTTTCACAATACAAGATAAATCAAAGTTTAGCTTAAGTTAAGTTATATATGGAAGTATAAAAGAACACTATAACACAAGGTATGAGTAAATAATATAATGAATGACACCTTGAAATACATTTAAACATTAACAGTGTTCACTTAACCATGAATAAAATGAAAAAAACATTTACAAATTTTGAACTACATGTTCATGTATTTTAATTTTGAACACATGTGAAACTTATGGGAGCTCATCAGTGTCATCTATGGCCATAACCACAATTGAACAAACTTTATCATTGGTTTTAACATATCCAAGTAGTTAAATGAACCAATAAATGAACATTACATCATAAAGCAATAAATAAAAAAATAGACTATTTCATTTTAACACATACATCAAATAACATTTTAAACTAAATATATTTATTTACACAATCACACAAAAAACATCTATAAGCTTGATACTGATTTGGATCATATTCCATATGAGTAAATAGTTATACATCTCGAATGCCATCCATGATATCTTATTAGGTCATCAAACTACTTATGGATCCTTGAGACTTAAATATTTGTTCAAAGGGTTACAACAACTTGCATAAGTAACCACATCAAAAAACTACCTAAGAAATTTGAGTGAAACCCAATTGAACCATTCATTAAGTTATCATGACCCCTTTGAATTCCCTACAAAGCTCTGGTGTAGTTACTGATGAAACCTCTGGTGTAGTTATTGATGACCTTGATGAGTTTATAAAACCATACATCATCTCTTCTTAATTAGAACATAACATAAACAAATTAAATCAAATATTCATTACCATCACTTAGGCATACCCTTGAACTAATATTAATAACAACCATGACTTATGATTTATATGTTTATTACATCAACATCTATTTAGTTATGAGATTAAATATCACAATGGATCATAGCCTAATATAATAAAACCAATAGAAAACCATTAATGATTCATAAGTTAACCAAAGATTTTTTATTCATTCTCTTCAATGCATTATCCAAACTTACCATAATTGTTTACTTGACTAAAATGAAATTCCAAACACTTAATCATTTTTACCCAACATTCTTAATAGTGTAACAAGAGAAAATTGAGAGAAATTTAGTCAATGAGATAATCAAATAGCTTACATAATCTTTAGATTTATGACATAAAATTAAAATTACACCAAGATTATAATCAAATCTTAAGAACTAATTTAATGTATGAGAACCATCAATATTCAAATCAATGATTTGAGGAATTAAGGAATGGTCCCTAGCATACCCAATATATAATTCAAACACTAATATCAACATATAAGAAATTTAATTTACATGCCAACCATAATTTTAGAGAACCCAAGTCATTATAATTTTCTCATTATTATTAATTGACTTAGGCACTCACCTATGTTCTCATAGATTTATAAATAAGTAATAAATGAGAACATCAGGTCCTTATCACCAATTTCTTGAAATATTACTTACACAAACATTATTTGAAACCAAAATTGCTAAGTCATTATGCATATTTACAAACAGTAAAGTGTGTGTGTGTGTGTGTGTGTGTGTGTGTGTGTGTGTGTGTGTGTGTTTAAAAAATTGACCTGATCAAGTGTAATCAATTCATCTATATTCATGCATAATTCAAAAGAGAACAATTCCCTAAATTGCCCTTGAAAAAAACATCAAGTATAGTCATGTTACAATCCACAATAATTTAAGTATTATTATACAAACTTATTTAATGATGATAATCAAAATCAAAACCTCACCAACATTTTTATAATGTTGATGAAACAAGGGTAAATAATTCATTTCAAAAATTAAAAATAATTTACCAAGAAATAACCAAATAATAAATTTATAAATACAATACCTCATCAACTTGAAATACACAACTTTTAAATACACAACGAACTAACTTTAATAACATTACATTAAACATACAACTTCTATATTCATTCCCAAGGTGTAAAACCCATATTTCATTCTTATTCCTTACTATGCATCGAATTAAAAATACACTTGATCTTTATCAAATTATATAAATAGATGTTGAAAGTTAGTATTTTAACATTCTAATAACATCAATCAACACCTACAATAGGCTTTACCATTATTTATTCATAAATCTACAAGAGGAAAAATGGCTTGATGGATACAAATAAAAGAATGCATATCCTTATTGCATAGTATGTAGGAGATTTAATGATTAAAAAAATATTTATTTCATAATGAATATAAAACAATTCAGCCTAGTCATAATACTGATTTGTTTAAAACCGATCAATCTTCACATTGTCATTTAAAAACTATGACATTCCACTATACAAAGACACAGTCCTATGTAAATCATAATAATAAATATCACTATTAATTTACAAATGCAAATCAGAGACCAAAATAATAATCTATGTATGAAAAACAATATCCATTAGAAAATGAAATTGCAAACCCATATTTATGAGCATAACAATGAAATCTTTGAAAAATCTTTATAATTAACTAGTCTCTTTTTTATTTAAGTCCAATACATACTAATACACAGAAAAGTAACTTGAGAATTTTTCCAACTTCCCATAGATAAATTCAAAGTAAATAAATTAATACATAATTTTACAAAAAACACATCCATTTAGGTCTGAATCTTATTCTATAATCATTTCTAAAGCCCATTAAAATACAACAATCACAAATCCTTCATTTTAACAACACATTTCTTCATTGTTACATTAATGAATGTACTCAATGAGATAAGTGAATGAGAATTAAAATAAAAACTCTAATTACTATTAAAAATAACAATATTATCATAATGAATAATTTCTACAATTGAATACTAAAAACATCATTTACTCAATCATATACAATCGTGTCAAATGAAATCCAAATTTAGATACAAAATTGTGCTACAAGCAGTATGAACAACCAAATTATTTTTCCACCATCTGAGTGTAATGAGAGATATAAATTATGAAACCCATCCTCATGTGAAATGTAATCCCAACCATTATTAGGTATCCTTACCCACCCCAACTATTGGATGGTGGTGGAAGCAAGTACCTAGAGACAAAGCTTACAACACCCAGAGAATCCAAAAGCATGATGTAATGGTGTCATAGGTTTAAAAAATATTTTATAATAGTCAAGGGTTCAAGACAAAAAAAAATGAACCAATAATTCCATCATAACCAAGCTTAGCTTGACACACACCTAACCAAAACATAAACTATCAAATAAACATTCAAAAGAAACCAGGGTTCAAAACCCAAAACACCCAAAATCATCCAAAAGACCCAAAACAATAGAGAAACCAACGAGTCTTTTTGTAATTTTAGATCACCTATACACCATCTATGGGAGAGGTATTCTCATGGTCTCACCCTTTAGGGTTTCCTTGACCATTTTTTTTTGCAAATAGTAAATAGATTTAGGTCTATTTAGGAGTCCATATGCTTCCAAAAATTAAACCTTAAGTTTATTTAAAGTAAGTAAGCATCCAATAAAACATTTATTCATAAAATAAATCATGATAATTCACTTACTTGGTATTAATATGTAATGTGATACTAGAAAGGATCAATCCAAATCCTATTGCTTCTTCTTTTTCCTTCTTTTTCACCACAGTCATCCTCCTTTTTTCCTTTTCTTTTCTTTAAACCATATTTTTCTATTGTCAAAGTTCTAACTAGTTGAACTCCTCATTCCACCATATGGAACTTCTACCTCAAAAATTACATGCTTAGATTCTACAGTCATGAAGTTGAATTTAAAACCCTCATCTTCCTGTATGCAGCCCCAAAAAACCACCATGTACACCATCCACCAAGCCACAAAATGAAATGACCAAATGATAACCCTAATTGAATATTCCCAAAGTTAATACCAAATCCCTTCATGGTTGGGTTACCTAACCATGGTGAAACATAAAATGCTATTGATGTAAGTCTTTTTGACTTATGGTTGCATTTTTAACTAATGTCATTACTCTGGTCTTTCAAACCATAGCCATTTCTTGTCTTAGTGTTAATTCTTTCCTAGTCATTTCATGGACTATAAAACATTATATAATAAATTTAATTATTTTAATAACTTAAAACTTATTTAATTTCCTTAGTCTGTTCATGGAATTATAATATTATAGTGTTGGTCCTTTCTAGTAAACACTTACTATTACCACTTAGACTTGAACCAGTCTTTTGAGTAAATAATCATAAACTTAGGTATTATGACCTTCATTAAAAAAATATTTAAATTAAAATTATATATACATATAAAATTATCATAAATCTCCAAATTGATGTTATAATAAACACATTATCATCCCAATATGTATTAGGTTACTCAAAAATGAAACAGTAAAAAAAAACCAAAACAATTAAAAGACTCAAATTTGATATTGACACCATTGCAACATGATTAAAAATTTATTGTGTCTTAAAAATATTTTATTTCATGAAAGTTTTCATAACCAACCTATGCTTATCTATGATAAACTTGTAACCAAAACCACAAAGACATTATCAATATCTGATCATCATCAAAATTATGTAAGTACATAATATAATGTTGTATAAAGATAAATTTAAAACAAAATTAAAGTTTATAAAATGAATAATAATATCCATAATACAATGTAAATACTCATAATATTATCAATAATCATTTAAAATCAATGAACTGGGCAGTTGCGGTCATAACAAACATATAGATATTGGTGTTCATGTTGACAATTTTGCCACTATTGGTTAAAGTTGCTTATGTGTAGGTTTTCAATAAGAATAAATTCATGAATTAAATGTAAAAAAGTGTATTAAAAATATAATACAATATTCATCAGTCCAAAATCATTCTCATTAACAACTCATAAGTCCTAATTTTGACATAGGTTTCTTTTATTCCTCTAACTAGCTATTTACAAACTAGTGAAGGTAATTTTTAGATGCTTGGTACACGAAGGTGAAGATTATTTGGATAAAAAACTATTATATCTATTTTAATACACATATTCCCTCAATATTACATGACTTTTTTTTAGGTTATGGTGTCTTAAACTTATGAACAATCATTAAGAATAACATGTGGTCTAAAACCCTCATTTACTTAGTTTTAAGTAATATGTTTAAATTTTTGAGTTATTTATTACAAAGTAAAAGTGGTTTGATATATTATTTGTAATATAATACCTTTATAAATCTTAATAAATAATTTTTTTAGGTATAATAATGGATAAAGGTAAAGGATCAAGCATCAGGGTTTTGAGAAAGTAAGAGAAACAGTCAAAAAAGTCAAGTTTTGAGAGGTTTAAGTGATTGGTTGAACACATATAATAATAATAATAATAATAATAATAATAATAATAATAATAATAATATGGGTTATTAAATTTAATAATTAAAAAATAATTAGGTATTTAAGCCTCATAAAACTCAATAAAATGGCAAAACACGTACCTATAAGCGTTCAAAAATGAAATTGGGCAAGCTAGTCAACACCAAAAAGTGCATGTTTTAATTTTTTTAGAATGAAACTCTTAAAATTTTACATTTGGGTCTGTTTTTATTTATTTTAAAATTTAAAATTAGTTTAAATTACTTAATTTATCTTAGGAGAGACAAAATTTCAATATACAAATCTGATCATGAAGGAAATGAAGGTTTCTTCACTTTTTTGCTCACAAATAGAGTTAGAAAAAGGTGTTTCAGTTCCCTCCAATGGAAAAAATTGATTTTATAGTATTAATAATTCATTTAAATGTATAAATAAATTATAATTCACTAAAAATAAATTCAAAATAGGCTCACCACATTGAAAAAAAAATTCAGGGCATCCCTAGGGTAACAAGCAAGCAGTTTTTTGTGAATTTTTCTTAGGGAGTTTGGTGAGGTTTTTTGGATGTTTTAAAAATTTTATAGGTATAAAATATTTATAAATATCAAAAAATCATATTATGATTTTTTAGTCAGGCAACTCATTTTAGACCTCTTAATCCAACTATGTTATCATATGAGAGCATAAAATGGTATTTTTTGGAGTTGTATGTGGAGTTTGGAGCTAAAATTTTGTTTTAAGGTCTATGATACCATGTTTATTATGTTAAAATCATATTTTTTCTCATTATATATTATAATTATGAATATCCATCAGTTTTATAGCTCTCATAGTGAACTCAAAAAGCTTGTCAAAGTTGCACAAGATAGGCATATGGAAGAAGAACTAGTTTGGAAAGCTAATTTGGTAATGATAAAGTGAATACTTATAAATTATTTTAAATTTATAATTAAACATCCACATTATCTCCTCTCTCTAAATTTGGCACCTCATTTTGGGCTAATTTTAACAACTACAAGCCAATTTCAAAGAGCCTTCAATTAGCCTTACAAAAGTGGAGTTCCAAAACATGCAAGGGTGGATAAGTGGAGTTACAATATTGATAAAATTTATAGATATATTTATAGGAAATATATCCATCTAAAAAATACACATGCATCCCACTTCTACTTACACCCCCCTTTGGGCTATTTTTAGAAGAGACATGAGGCCAAATATGCATGCAAGTTACATGCAAAATAACTCAAGTTAAAATCCAGGTGTGAATTCAAGATAAATCAAATAAACACAAGATGAAAGAGAAGTTAAATTAAGTATAAATTAAATATTAATGAAATTTCAAGAGGATATAATTGAAATACCAAAAATATTTAAATAAAAAATATCAAAAGTTACATGCAAGATCATAGGGAGTTAATGTAGGATTTAAGATGCATGAATAGACCTTTGACTTGTAAGCTCTCTCTTTTTCCCATAGGATGACATTTTATAATAAATAAGGTTTAAAATATAATATTTTATGTTTGAATTTGGTGGAATTAAAATTTTATTTCAATTTTGAGTTGAAATTGGAGTTACAGTGGAGTTAACTTGACTAGCATGTCGAACTCTTTCATATTTTTGGAGCTTCTTGTCTTCTCTCTATTAATATTTTATATATGTAAATTAAATTTTTAATTATAATAGGGGTATTGTGCTTTTAGATTACTAAAAATCTACCAAAATTTGTACTACCTCACCTTTGAATCAATAAAAAGCTAAATTTTTCCTCCATCTTCAAGTTGTTCATGAAGTGTGCTTTTAATCCATTGATAGAACTTAGTGGATGAATATTTTCCTATGTTTATGTATAAATATATCACTTTTATGTATAAAATTAACATTATTATAGGTCATATAAATTGTCTATGTATGATTTCTATCTAATCTAGAAGTGAATTTAACCATTGTTCATTCCTCTCAAGCTAGGTGTCTATCAAGACCTCTATGTGAAATACTTATGCAAGAGTCATTGTATGAAGATGAATTAAATGTGTGAAAGTTATTTAGATTATAAATTTTTTCTAGTATAAGAATAATTGACCTTAACATTGGTATATCACTTCAATTTTTAGTTTTTAATTCCATTTTCATCTTTAGCATTACTCCTTCTACCCTTTTCTTAGTGAAGAAAGCATAAAATTAGATAGTTTAGATAGAAGTAGGTGAGTGTACCAAATAGAACCAGCCTTTCATCTAGATATTTTATCCATTTATAAGGTACCATACCTTGTATAGTTCCTATTATATCAATATAAGTGAGAACATGCACATGTTCTCAGCAAGGTGCACTTCTGAGTGATAACAGTTCATATGAGCCCAAAGATTTCTTGGAAATCGATGTCATGCCAAAAGAAAAGTTGATAATGTTGAAAATGGGAAAAGATATACGATCAAGAAAAAAACATAAAAGGTGTGGATTTCAATGTCATTTTATCACATGTTGAATGATCATTAGACCTTATCATTTGTTTCTCACATACAATCAAGTAGAACACACTGATAGTCATAGAAATCATTGTTATTGATATAAATATGAACATTTCAAGGAGGAAAAATATTTTTTACTCCTTGCATTATTCCCTAGTTTAATGAATGGGTTGATAGGATACTATTTTTATGAATTTATGTTGATGTTATCCATCTTAAACACCATGATATGGTGCATGAGAAAGTTGTAATGTTCAATGGTGAAACACAATAGAATGATTTCCTAAGTAAGGATAATATATAAAATAGAGAATGTCAAATAAAGGAGTCAAAAAATGTTTATAGTCTGAATGATGTGTAAATTTTTTAGGACTGAACATTGGCAAATCCTGACAAGTGGCCTATCTATCAAGGATATAATGGGGAAGGAATTTATTAGGATGGGGAAATCCTCTTCATATTGGGCATCTAATTCCCACAACAAATAGATTGGTTGTTTAAATTTTGGAAATAAAACTTATTAGCCATGGATTCGATGTTTGGCATGAATTCAATGAATGTATGCTTTCTTTATGATTATATTTTCAAGTTATTGATAAAAACTAGTAGATTTAGTAAGTTAAACCCAATAAAATAACATCAAAAAGAGAGAATAAAGGAACAATAAATCAATTAAGAATGAAATATTACCATCACCTTGTCCCTTATGGATTCTCTCCAAGATATTCAAACTAATTCTAATTCTAAATTGATTGAATGTAGATTTTCTTACTTATAGCTTTAAAATGACTCTAATGGTTTCCTTAAATAGTTGAATGGATTGGCAAGAGTATGAGGATGCTTTAGGATGACTTATTATGAGAGTATAATGAGGGTTTATTAATTTCCTAGTTAGTTTGTCCATGGCCTACGCATGGATTTTATACAATGGTGGAAGGAATTTTTAGGGAATTTTAAATTATTTATAAGTCTCTAGCTTAGAGACTTCTAGAATCTTATAGGAGCTTCTCTAGTTCTAGATTTTTATTTATTAGTTTAAGGGATAATAGGGGATTAGATGGGGATTCAATGAGGTTCAGTATTTATAGGGATGTAGGAGAGGATAGGGTGGTAGGATAGCTAGGTGGTGTTTGAACAAATAAGAATTTTAAATTTTTAAAGTGGGCTAGTGGGTAGTTAATGCAATAAGATTAGTGGCTAAGTAGGCTAGTTAGTAGGTTAATGGAGTAATTAATTGCTTATAAGGGTATATAAAGGTTTATGGGGTGTAAAGAATATTTTATAGAATATTAGGATTTTAATTAATTGGTTAAGGCTATGGTTATTGGAAAAAATATTACATTTAATAGTATTATTAATACGAGTAGATTTAGGTGCATACATTTTTCCCCTCTTTGAAAGGGAATTGTGATTGAAGCAAAGTGGAAGGAGTAATGGATTTTTAAAGAAAAATGATTTCATGGATGAGAATGTAATTAGTAGACATGATTCCCCCTCAAGGGAACATATAGGGAGAAACAAGATGGAAGGTCACTTGAAAAGAAATCCCTAGGGTGGGATAAGACCAAGATGATGATAAGGGGTTGGGATGCCCCGAGTATTGATAGAACCATGATTGAGATGCCCCAAGCATAACTATTATGGGATAAAGTGACTTAACTTTAGAAGATGAGTTCTAAATAATGACCATGTCTAGAAAGGAGGAATGTTGATTAAGAATATAAGTCTAAAATTCCCAAGACATTGACATTGTCTAGGGGAAAGATGGGATATACCATTAGCTGATGAAAACTCCCTTATCAAGGAAACATATAATGGATAACTAGAATCCTATTTAAAATAAATTATTATAGATAATAAGCCACTTTATATATGATTAATAGCTTAATTTTATTTAATAACATCGAGTGATCCATAGGGGATGAGATGAGATAAAATGTTAAGAGTGGGAAAGCTATCCCTAGGTAGAATAAAAAGTCCAAGTTCTACCTACATCATCTTAAGATAGCTCGGGTTGATGTAGTTATAATCAAGATTTTATATTTATGACAGGAAATAGAATATTATATGTTAAAATAGTAATTTAGGAGGACATAGGGGTTATTAAATGGTGATTAAATATGATAATTTGACATGAAAAGGGATTCAAGGATTAATATTAGTAGATGGGGTAGGATAATATGACTAGCAAGGGTAAAATTGGGTACATGGGGTAAAAGAAGGGGTGAATTAGGGGGTAAAATAGGAAAAGGTAGGGATAAAAGGCTCATTTTTTATTTTATCTATTGTAATTTTTTGTCCTCTAGATACCAAGCCATAGATCACATTCCTCACTCATCACATTATAGAGAGAGGGTCTAGGAGCAACAAAGACTAGCTAATGTAGGACCACCAATGAGTACTCCATGCCTAGCCTTTTAATTTAGTCATTTTTGCATTTATTGTATGTATTTATGATAGGTACGAGTAGCTATGGTAATACCACCATTGGGCGTTATGCCCTTAGTCATGATATTATCATCACAAATTATGATAATGCAACTGCAACCCAATTTTGCAAAACCATGAGGGGTGACCTGCAGTTTTACAATACCATAGTAGGTGATTTGGGATATTAAAATATAATATGGGGATGGTGGTTTTAAAAAACTTCATGGTTACATCTATAGTTTTACAAAGCCGTAGGTTGAAAATGGAGATATTGCCAAAATTGTGACTTTGAGCTAGTTCGAGAGTAGCAGTTTTGTGGCTATTAAGAGTGATGGTTAGGGAATGGGTTAGGGAAGTAATGGGGATGGGTGTTAGAGTAATTAGGGACTTAGAGGGTTAGGTTGGTAGAAAAATTAATTAAGAGGGGTAATAATATAGGATAGGTTAGTGGGAAGGAAGTGTTAGGAGTTAGGGTGATGAGGTGAGTTAGACAAATGATGAGAGGGGTAAATAATTAGTTAGATGGCTGGGTAGAATAGTTAGTGTGATTAGGAAAGTAGGTTAAAAATCATAAGTGGGTAGATAAGATGGAGTGGTTATAAATTGGGTGGTGGTTAAATTAGGGATTTAGGCTAAATGAGTGAGGCAAGGATTTAGGTACCATGTAAATGGGATGAAGTAGATTGAATATGCATAGATGGGATAAGATAAATAATTATAATTAGATAAACATTATTTTATATTATGTGTGTTGGTGAAAGAATATGTATATGTGTTAGCTTCCTAACTATGACATCTAGTGGTGCTTCATGAAATGCATTTGTTGACACTGAGTATGGATTACTTGAGATGGTAGGCCTCTACTAAATCATGGTGATGCCTATAGTGACGATTGATATGTGATTGATCACAGCCTTGGTTGAGAGATGGCATGTGAAAACTAACACATTTCATTTTGTGACTAGTGATATGATAATGACTCCCAAGGATGTATTATGTATCTTCTGACAATCAATGAGAGGCCATAAGATATACAGTGATCACATACCCTGAGTGTGAGTTCAAAGATTAGTTATTTGAATACAAATTGGAGTTTGTGACTCATGGGTGGATATTGATAGGGCTCTAAGGGAGGGTAAGATTGATAGATAGACTCTTATGGTTGTGTCTTTTGTTACCAACATATTCTTGTTAGATAAGAGCAGTCAATGGTTACACTTAGGATTAAGGGATGTAGTGTCATATATGGTTTAGGAATATCAATTTTTTACTTGGGGTCCTAAAGCACTATCCCACTTATATAGATAACTTTATATGGGGGCATCAGGGTATACTTTAAGAAACCCCTCCTTTAGAAAAGGTGTAAAAATTTGGCGAAAGGTGTAAAACACCTGACGATAAATTTATTTTTTGTAGCGAAAAAAATAGTTTACAAAGAAAAAATAATAATCTCCATTGGCGAATCATTCATAGTCTCTCAAACAATGTGTAAAATCTGGGTGAATTGTGTTATTTTAAAACCACAAAAAAATTATACTATTATATCACTTTGTGAGAGATATTTTCATACTATTCTATCACACATACATCCCTTCATGTAGCATTTATACCTCCTATGATGTCTCCTTGAAATCTTGAAACCCTGAAATATGGCTAAGTTTGAAACCCTGAAACCCTGGAATCTGACAAACTCTAAAATATGATAGGATCCTCCAAAACCTAGAATTTGCATTATAGCTCCTAGCGGTTCGAAACCCCTCTCAAACATCCTGAAAGTATATAAATAAAATATAACTTAAAGTATAAGAAACTAGATGTCCATTATAAATGTACACTTATACTTGAATGTTTATTTTATATATATATATATATATATATATATATATTGTTGGGTTTGGAAAAAAAAGGTTAAACGAGCCGACTCCTCCACAGTAAAATGAAACTGGGATGGCGAATTCTCCCTTACTGCAAGAAATGGAAACTTGAAACCTGACGAACATTCCACCATAACCGTTACCTGGTCGGCTGCGTGAAAGGCGAATACCGCCAGTGAAAAAATCAAACATAACATTTACCTTGGTGATTATAATGCTAGCAACCAGGTAAACCCAACAAAGCTTGGCGACTAGGAAATCATGGAAGGGCTCAAAAATTGCCAAAAATTACACTAGCAAAACCTCAAATTCACCAAAATACAAAAATTCACCACTAAAATATTCCTTGGGGGGCATACAGAGGAGCAGTGAGCTTAGGACCCTCCCTATTATTATAGATATAGAGTTGGGATCATATCAAGATAGAGAAACCATTAGGTACTCATGAAAATAGGGAGCCTAACCAAGCCTATAGTGTTTGAATGGTATATCATTATCATAGTGAAGAGATACCATGTTAGTAAAATATGGTTTTATAGATAAGCATTTGATAGTCTACGAGTTAAGTAGATCCCTTGGATTTTATATAGATAGGTCTAGTGGGGGTGGGCTGAGGATGCAGACATGACACAATTCATGATCATCGAGTGTTATCTATCTATTTCTCATGATTATATTATTGAGTGATATAGGCTTGATCATGTGTAGTGATATCTTCGGAGGCAACAAGATGTGCCTAGAGAGGAGCATTTATTTATGAATAATGATAGGGAAAGGCCTCTTTAGGCAGATTTAGTAGCTAGGGCACTAACTAGATTTTATTATGAGAGCATTTCCCCTATTATATGAGATTACTAAGCTTTTATTCTAGATTCAAGAGTGACTACAACATACACAACCTGGTGCACTCAGATACAAACTTATAGACTACTTAGATGGCTAGCAAGAGTGAGGAGGGGGGTTGTGTGGATATTGGTATAGTCATGAGTTCACTTGGGATGGAGATGAGCATAGAGATGACATCCCTAGGCATAGGGCTACTAAGATGCATAGAGAGGGCCATTTGTGATGGATATTGATGGGGAGACCAAGGGGATCAAGGTAGAGACTAGACTAGAGCTAAAACTAGGCTAGAGGGGGAGGAAGTGCAGACAAGGTAGGTCCATCTAGGATACCTTTTAGCGAGGATGAGTGGGCACTCTTAGATAGACTAAGGAGAGAGATATAGGCCTAAGCTAAGGAGGTTTTAGGGATCATATCTGAGTGGAATAAGATGGTTCTAAATTTATAGATATATATTACATAGATTGATAGATAGATGGTCAGAGTGTTGGGATAGGTCTGAATGTTGATGGGATAGGTAGTAGCCTTGTAGGGGTAGATAGCTGCACTTTAAAGGTAGATCTAGAGTTAGGAATCACATTTAGCCTCATTATGAGGGCAAATTAAACAACTTTAGTCAAGTTTGAGAGAGAGGGAGGTAGATTTATAGGTGGTCAAGAAGGATAAGGAGGGTGATACGATACTAGAATAAAGGGGTATGTGGATAATTATGAGGTTGATCAGTCAGCTAACATGAGAGGCCCAATATTATAGAGATTTGTATGAGGTACTAGTGTCAACATGTAGTGACTTTTAAAGCCAGTTCCTCCCAGTCCATATACCATCCTAATAGAAGACCACCTAGATAGTAGTGATTTAGGATATGTATTTGTGAGACGTGGTATATTATGTACATGCATATATTGTATCACATTGATGCCCATGAGTCCTATTTATGTATTTATATATTTTGACCTACACTCTAATGTAAATTATGGACTGTTGATATATGTGATTATGATTTTGTGATATATGATGTTATGTTTGTGTGATGATCTTTATTGTGATTATGTTATTGATGGATGATCTAGATTACGTGATTGTTGAGTATGGATATATGGATCATAAATGTGATTTATTGATATGATGTGATAAGATACCATTATTTTTATTTGATGATTTATATTTATATATAAGACAATGATGATGCATATATTTAGATGATTAACTACATGATTAGGTGATTATTATAGTTTAGATGATGTTCTCTATTATGGATTTTATATTATGTGGTTTTTGTTACTATAATCATATGAGATGTTTGGATTTTACTATTTCAAATGAGATGTAATGATGAACATGGTTTTATTTATTATGCATGACTATTATGTTGTATGTTTATCATGTGATGGTAAAATGACATGTAAAGTTTGTTAGTAATGTGCTAATGAATAATCCATTGTTATAATTATGTGTCTCACAAACTAATGTTGGGTAAAAATATTCCTACACCAAAGGGATGGGTGTATGTTGGGTATAAGGATAGGATTATTAGATAAGATAATGGAATGATTAAGGGGATGAGGGGAATTTGAATCCATTAGGTATGTAGGCAATCCTATTTATTATTGTACATGTGAGTATAAATGTACCAATGACATGATGATATTCAAGGGCGTATTGGATTCATAGTGCATGACAACTTTGTTATAGTGACTTTCCCAATTATTATTTTCTGTAGTCATTTAAGGACATCCTTGTTCCCTTTGTCAAAAAAGAACAAAATTTAAAAAATATAAGATAAAAAGACAATAAAATAAGATTATTGACTATGAAAAATATTTACAAGACTTAATTACTATTAAAAAACTTGATTAACAATAATAATACACATACACACATGTATAAAAGGATAATGTAACATATGGACAAAATGTACTACTTAAGAAGATAAGAGGATCATGATAAACATGTTGATACACATACTTATTTGAGTTCTGTAAAAGACAACCTAAGAAAATGATTAAAATGATATTGGATAATCATTATCTACAATATGACAAAACAGCCTAAAAAGTCTCAATAACAAGTTTTCTAAAGGAAATATATCTAAGAGGACCTAAAAGAATCAATTTTAGGGATATATTTAAATATGTATAGGGGTCGATTGTGCCCAAGAGTTGTTATCATAAATGAGAAAAGAATCAAAACCAGTAGTAACAATAATGTTTAGGGTCTAAATTTAATGGCTAGGATTCATTTACAAAGCACATGATGTATCCTGGAGTAAAAACATTAGATGACCTTTTAGTAGCGATGAGGTTAGTGGGTTCTTCTGGATTTCTACTTAGGGGTGGATTTGGATAGATAATTTTTGATGTAATTTAGGCTGATAGGAAGAAAGGTCATTGAGGAGGATGCCATTGGGATATGTATTAGTATGTCCAAAATAGGATGAGTATCTATTTGAAAGTGGAGTTAGACATTATAGAGGACTTATTGACCAAATTTGACTTTTAGGTCAAATTGGGACCCCTATAGCTAAAAAATTACTTTTGGGTATTTTATGGGTCTAATATAGATGTCACAAGGTGTTTTATAGGCTAATTTATGGCATTTAATGTCATACTCACCTTGGTCCTTAGTCATTTTAGTCCTTTTAGTCATTTTGTGTCATTTTAAAGTCAAGAAGGGGCATTTAATGACTCGTAAAAATTTATTGGGAAGTTTTAAGGTTAAAAAAGGTGATGTCACATCCCATGTGTCCTCATATGTCTTAATCAACTATTGGTAATTAAAAGTGGTAGGTTATTTAGAAGAAAATGGCACTTGTATAACCCATAGGGAAGTGTGCCATGTGGGATAATATAATATAATTTCCCTTTAGCTTCCCTAAGCGTATTTACACATTTTAAATTCTCTAAAATTGAATTTTGGGCCCAAAACTATTATGCTCCTTTTTTACCCTTATTGGCATACAAAACCAGTCTTCATGTTTATACTTGGTATGGCCAGCAGAAGAGGTTTAAAATAAAAGGCCTTGGGGAAGTGAAATTAAACTAAAATATATTCATTTATATAAAAATATTTTAAATAATGGTTTCTTTTTCTTTATGAACCATCCTGGTGAAGTTGAATGTGTTTTTGTACTTGTAAATTTGTGCACCTTATGGGTTTTGCCTTGGTTTGGAGAAGTCTATAAAAAATATTTATTAAGGTTGATTATAGATGATTTTTTATTCCTTATATAATTTTTCCCATGCTTTTTTCACGTTTCAAGTTGATTTGATGAGCCAATCATCTCAGGTTTTTAGATTGGTCTCATATGAGATGACAGACAAGTTTTCACCATTTTATAGATTTTCATGCTTTGTCAATGTTTCCAAAGGATTGTGATGGTTTAATTTTCATGTTTTATAGGTTATCATAGTTCATTTTACCTTAAAAATTTAGTTTCTAAGGTAATTCTCATAGTTTTCAAGCTCATATGCCATGCAAATAGTCACTAGACATCATTGCTTGCCTTGTAGCTTTTGGTTGTAAAGGGTTTTCACATTGGAATATGTGTTTGGATACTTGAATAAAAATTATCGTAAATCCAAACACTCATTTTATATATTTATGTGGTCTTAGGCAGGCTCATGAGACCATTCATTAACATACCTTATTCAAATTATGTCCATTATACTTCAACATAGTCAGGCAACCATTAATGTGCATCTATAAGAATGTCATGAGATGACCTTATAGTGGAGTAGAGTTTTGATAAGTATTTAAGTATTATATATTAATAATGGAATACTTAGAAACATTAAAAATCTTATAATTGGTCACAAGCATGTAAATCCATATCTATTACCAACTCTCACCTTTAATGCCTATATATGACAGTGTCCACCTATACGTGGTGTTAGCTGAGGAGTCACTTTGGAGTGCTTAAACATGTGTTTAAATTATTATTGAAGTTATAACATGTGGGGAGAACATTTTATATTCATTTTAGGTGTTAGAAACATTATCTAAGGTCAAATGACAAGTACAGGGTCCTTTTCCTAAAAAGAGCAAAACAAAGGTCTAGTGGTATTTTTGGAAGGATCATATAACAAGGTTACAATAACTCTTAAGGCATCATAATGGCTTGGTTTTATATCCCTATAATATGAAAATACCATTGAAAATTTTTAAGGTTATAAAGTGAATGGAAAGATGTTGTTTGGGGCCTCAAAGTTGCCTCTAAAAGCACTGAATTCCTATATTCATCTCTACATGATTTAGAGGTTTGAGTGACTATTGATATTTTAACTTGCAAACAATGCATCCCCTTATGGTTATAATTGTCCCATATATTTTATGTCATATAAATTGGTATTAATACCATTTTTATGGTGTTTATTCATAGTTTTAAATCCCTATGGCCACCTACAGGTGTCCACACACAGAAATAGGCACATATAGCTGAATATGGAAATTGTGACCTCAACTTGATGTCTAGGTGGTGCTTAGGTCAGATATGGTAAATAAATTATATGATAAGATAATATATGTACCTAATGTTTTATGTAATTCCTTTTAACATCATTACCAAGATCAATCAAAGCTAATGTACACCTACATGGGTCATTAAGGTAGAGTATCCTAGTCTAAACATGGAAGGACTCAGTTATGAACCCAAAGTGCATATGAAGAGATAAAGGGAGGTTGGGATGAGTAATTAAACCTATTAAAACCTTATATATTAATTTTTATCTTATAATCTCTAATAAATTTAAAACAAGCCTATATAAATCCCTTAAGACCCTATGAGCACCTACAACCATTGTATATGGCTATGACAAACAGTGAGTAGGGAAGGCAATGTTATTGGTTTGAATATGGCATGAATAGGAGAAAATTTGATCTGTGTCAATACCAAAGGAGTTTTTAAGGTTTTAATAAAACCCATGCACTATTCCCAATTCCTAATTCATGTAACTATACCTACATGTAGGGTTTAAAAGGCAAGAAACATAATTAGTTGACTGTTGTAGTTTGGAATAAGAAGGTAGTATTAATGATGTGGATTGACATGAACATGAGGATAACTGATATAAATAATGATAAATTATCCATAAATCCTTCCAAGTAAGTCTTGGGGATTTTTTTTTAAGGTCTAACTAGTCAATTCTACCTACATGAGTCATCTTCTGGCAAAAGAGATAGGAAACATAATCAAAACACAAAACTAGTCAGACAAAGGGCATGACCATGAGGTTTTTTATCAAGGGTTATAAATAAAAGGTGATTGGATTATATTTATAATATGTATTAACATATAATTATACCAATTCAAGGAATTAAATCATAATAAAACCTTTTCAAAATCAATACACAATCTATTTTTGCATATTTAGTCTTGGAATTTGAGGAGTTGAGAGGTATATTGACCTGACCAAGATATAAAAGTTGGTATTTATCCTATATAATCCATGAGTAATCCCATAAATTAGTTATTTTATCTAGAATAATAGGGTAATTACCTTTAATTTTGTCTCAAATAGAGGGTACTTCCCCTTAAATGCAAAACTGCCTATTTTAGTGAATAAGATGAAAATGGTGGGTCAAGGGACTGATTGAGAATTATAGAGAGGTGTATTAAGTTGAAACAAACTTGAGACATTATTAATAACTTTTAATATAATTAATAATCTCATCTTGAAGGTATAAACCTACAAAAGTTACATACAGGCTTAATGAGCATAGTGAGGCCTAGAGCCCAAATGAAAGGTCAGATTCATTTATAGTCTTAAATAAGCACTCAAATATATTAAAACATGTTCATAGGGTGGAATTAAGTGTGTTTAATCCTTAAAATTATAGGGTAATATATTAAAACCCATGCTTTGAGCTAAAAGCCAACTCAAGCCTGTTAAACAAGGTTTAGGCTAGGGCCAAATGGGGGGTCATTCACATTTATATCATTATATGAGCATCCCCATGGATTAAAACATGTTTTTAGGGTGGATACAAAGGTGATAAAGCTTTTGGAAACAAGAGGAATCATAAATAAGCCATTTTTGGCCAAAAAGACAACTCAAACTTGTGCAAACTAAGAAAACAAGCATTTGTTAGCATTTATAAATGGGAATATAAGGATTTAAAGGATGTTTATTAAGGTCTTGAACTATTTTCTAGTGGAATTTGTTAGAAAATTCAATGTCCCATTTTTATGAATAATGATTAAGAGGTTAAACTACTCAAAACTCTTTATAAACCCTTACAATGACCAATTTGTGGCAATGGAGGTAGAAAGCTACTATAATGGACCATATTGACTAGGATGATGCTTGGACCTTAAAAATGACACCCTCAATCGACTTGAAATTCTTTTTGATTATACAAAATTGTATAGACAATGTACAAAATATGGTACTTTTGACTATTTTTTCTATTTTATAAGCCATAATAGGTTTTAAGAGATGAAATAAAGTTTGGGGGAAATATTAAGACTTTTAATAACTCCCTATATCCATTTCATGATTTTAAAATACTCCTAAGTGCCTCAACTAGATGCTTCATCTCAACTAGTCAAAACTGGTAGTGGACAACCTAGTGAGAAGGGTGGAAAATTTCAAGTGTGGTGATTTTAAGGTGTCCTTTATTATTCTAAGGCCATAGAGGGTATTTATAATTTTAATCCACTACCTTGTATGGATTTTCATGGAAAACTAAAGACAAATTTGATGCCAAGTGTGTAGGGTGCATGAAAGAAGAGTTTTATGGACTATAAATGATGATGGCTCATTCCCAGATGATTATAGATGACCAAGATTAAAACAAATGAATAGATAGCCATGTATTAAATCATTCCATCTGATCCAAATAATAATACTTATCCTTAATTAGTTTTGGGATGTTCAAATAGGTCCAAATCATGAAGGCGGTTTTTTGAGCTAGAATGAGAAGTTTCATGCCACTTTTCATGAGTTTTATAACTTAGATGGACACTTGCACTTCTTGACCTTTCATGGTTCATCCCAAATACCTTTATCATGCACAAGTAACTAATTTTATCATCTTAAAAATTATCCTTGTGACCCTTATAATTCTCTCTTCTCCTCTCTCTCTCAAGTTCTATAAGAACTAGCCATTTTGGCCATTATAACTTATGCTCCACCTATGTATGATAAATCCCTGATCATTTTCATACCATTTGATCAATAATTATACTTTTTTTTACCTCTTCATGAATTTTCATAGTGTGTTCTACTTGGATGATTGATTTTCTTAAGTGATAACTCTTGTTTCCTTACCATGTTGTTTCATTCTTTCATCCTATTTGCAGTTGGAAAGATTCTTCTTGTAGGGAATGTGAAGTGTTCCATGAAATTTCAATGATTGAGTGAGTTATTATATTTCATTATTTCCATTCATGGCCTCTTGTTTAGTTCTCCTATATTTTCACATTCATCCATAACCTCATAATGTAACATTGATGTGAGAAGATGTAATTTGAAGGAGTGTATGTTTGGTTAGTTCTTTATTCTCATGTGCAACATGCTACTGGTTGGAATTCATCATTTTATTTAGTGTATCACCTTCCTTAGAATAATTTTATTTCATTTATCTCTCTCCCTTTCCCCCCAAATTTTAGGTGTAGTTATAATCCAAAGTGGTACATCAAGGGAGCTAGCCCTACCTAGAGATTTGTCTCATCATTAGGCTACCCACAAGCCTAGAGTTGTTTCCATTATACCACTTAGATGAGGAGATCTTAGGCATCTCCTCAAAGGTTTATAAATATAATTTAAAACAATACTCTTTAATAAATTTTCCCCTCATATGATCAATAATGATTTTTCCTAATTTTTTACTCATTTATCCTAATTTTCCCAAAACATATATTATACACCTACTATTAGGACCAGGGTCATAAGGAAAATGATGGAACAAAATGAAAAAATGAGATAAAGGGAGTGGAAATGGATGTTGCCCCTAATATTATGTACTCATATATGGGGGTTATTTGGATCCTTTTAAGTATAAAAACATTTTAGATGCATACTATGCATGGTCTCATCAAGCTCATCACCATTTAGTGTAACTAGTTTATAATCTCCTAATCCAAATTTTATAATAATTATGTAAGGCCAAAGTTAATTTTATTGAAATTTGCCTTTATTTTCTCACTCTAAATTAGTGTTTTTGTATTATCCTTTAGGACTAGGTCACCAATTTGAATTCTCAAGACTAGATCTTCTTATAGTATTGGCCCTTGAGCTTATTTTGGTATGCCCTAAGATGATCCAAAGCATTTTGTGATTTTTCATCTAATAACTTGATCTCTTCTATTTTTTTATTATTTTTAATTATGATAAATAATCATGCCTTTTAAATAGATTCATAAGGAGGGGAGCTAAACTTCAATAGGCAAGATTGCTTCTATGCCATAAACTAGAGAGTACGAAGTAGCCCCAATAGGTGTTCTAACAATGGTTTTGTAAGACAAAAGAGTGGGATATAATTATAAACTCCAATTTATACCTACATCATTGAAAAATTTCTTGATAATTTTGAGAAGTGTTTTATTAGTTTCTTGTGCTTGTCGATTGCCCTAGGGATAGTAGGGTATGAAGAAATGCTACTCAATGTGATAACAACTACATAGATTTTTGACTTCTTGATTTTTAAAATATTTTCCATTTTTTGATATGATTTTGGTTGGGATATAAAATGGGTAAATAATATGATTTATAATGAATTTTAATATTTAGAGACCTATGGTATAAACTAATAACACTACTTCAACCCAATTGGTAAAATACTTTATGGCTATAATTATAAACTTATGCCCATTAGATGATGTAGGATTGATTTTACAAATTAGGTCTAGTCCCCATATGGAGAATAGATATTGTCTTATTATAGGTTGTATCTATTGTGTGAGGGCATGAATGATATTACCATGCTTTTGATAGGCTACACATTTACACACATACTAGCAGGCATCATGATTCATTGTTGGCCAATAGTATCTAGTCTAGAGTAAGGTCTTAACCAGGGCCATCCCAATGAAATGACTACCAAAAATACCATCATGGATGTCATTAATTGAAATAATAGTCTATTATTATGTCAAGAATCTCAACAAGGTCATGTCATATCTTACCGATAGAGTGTGCTCGCAAAGATTGTATAACGGGAGGTGTGATGAATGAAGGCTTTATGTTGGTGTTGATTGAGGTCTGGAGATAGGATGTTGTCATGGAGGTAAGTTTAAATGTTGTGATATTAGGGTTGACTAGGATTAGGTATAACATAAATTTGATAATAAGCCATGGATTGATGAGTTATTAATAAAAATTGTTCAATTATAAAATTACCTTCACGTACATCTTCTAGAAGATCTATCAGGGAACTAATAATGGCTATTGAGTCAATAGTTTTATTACTTTTCTTAAGAAATTATTCAAATGTTATTGACTAAATATTGTGCTTGAATTACTTCACTAGTTGTTTATAAGGAATCAATTCTCATATTCTTTCTATAACTCCTCATTCAACTATTTTATAATCAATTAAGAATCACCAAATACCTTAAAATGTTGGATATTCCAATGGATGGAAAGTTGTAGACTATTAATTAAGGATTCATTTTAAGAATTGTTGTTTATACATGGGAAAGCAATTCAGAAGGCTTTAGGGATAGGTCACCTTGTTGGGTTACCAAAAGGATTATCATTCCTGACCCATGTATGGTGAAAGAGACATCAAACTATAACTTCTAGCTATTTGATTCTATAGTAGTCAATATGGACTCATCTCGAAAGGTCATGATGAGAGGGTTGGTTTTTACAATGGGTAATACTACAAGGTGATATATAATGGCTTATCCTTTAATGCCCTTTTTATTTACATATTATATATAAAATACACTTAATAACATAATCCATTTATCTATTATACTAGTTAAAGTGGATTTAGATAGCATATACTTAATATGATCAACCTTATCTATGAGCATTACTTGGTTGTTTAACATATAATGTCTACATTTTTGTAAGGCAAAGACTATAACCAGGTAAGCCTTTTCAATAGGGGTGTAGTTAAGCTCATATGAGATTAAGGTTCTTCTTAGATAATAAATTTATCATATTTTACTTTCATCAATATGTTGATCTAGTAAGGCCCCTATAACACAAGGTGTTGTAGATATATACAAAAGTGACGGCCTTCTAGAGATAGTTGGTGGTAAAACTAGAGGCTTGAACAGATATTGATTTAGGTTATCAAAATCTTATTGAAATTTTGAGTTCTATTTGAAATGAGTTACCTTTTTTAATAGATGGGTGAAGGGATGACACTTATCTACCAATTGTGAAATAAATAGATGAATAGCCTATAATTTTCTTGGAAGTCTTCTTAACTGCTTTATATTTTTGGGAGGAGGCATTTCAACAATAGCTTTTACTTTCACAAGATCTACTTCAATACCTCTCTTGGAGACTATGAACCCAAATAGTTTCCTTGAATTAACTCCAAACACACACTTTTTTTGGTTAAATCTAACCTTATATGCTTGGATCCTCTCAACTATTTTCCTTAAGACCATAGGATGCTTTGATCATAATTTAAACTTTCTTAGTATATCATCTACATAATCTTATACAATGGCATGCATCATGTCATGTAATATTACTTTAATATCCCTTTGATAATTATCTCCCACTTTTTTAAGACCAAAAAGCATTACTTGATAATAGAAAGTCCCTCATGGAGTAATAAAGGCCATTTTGTGTTGATCTTCAGGAGCAAATTTTAATTTGATTGTATCCAAAAGAAATTATCTATGAGGGATAACATCTCATAGCTTGTAGTAGAGTCCATAATCATGTATATCTTAGGTAATGGAAATTCATCTTTGAGGCATGCTTTATTTATGTCCTAGAAGTCATTACAAATTTTTATTCCTCCTTGTGTTTTGGCCACAAGGACAATATGAGATATCCACTCAGAATAATCAATTGGATAAAAAACCTGGCTTCCAAGAATTTCTAAAACTTCTCTTTAACCAAGAGGTTCACCTTGAGATGCATTTTTTGAAGTTTATGTTTAAAATATTTTATATTTGGATGAACCACTAAATTATGTACTACCAAGGTTAGATATAGCCCCAACATGTTAGAATAACTCCATTCAAATACATCTATATATTCTTTGAGAATCTCAATAAGGATTTTTTACTCTTTAAATGTAATAATTTGCCCTAGTTTGACCATTTTAGGACTTTCATTTGTTCCAATATTTACTTCAATAACCTCCTCAATGAGGGAAGGTGACTGGTCTTAGAGATATGTTAGGGGTGATGGTAATTCCTCTATTTCAAAAGTAAATTTTGTTGGGAACTCCATATCTAATTCTAGATAGGATTCTAATTCATCAAAATTGGGTTGGATGTCTTTCATATTTGGAGAGGGATAATCATCTTCATATTCCTTTTCTTCAATTTCATTTAGAGCTTTTTTCTCTCTCTAAAATATGTAGACTCATTTAGACTAATAAATAACCCTTTTTTATGGTCTCCTAATGGTATAAAATCTCATGTTTTAGATATTAATAATGGCTTCATCATTATAGAATATATCAAAGGAAGGCTCATGATTTTGATCCCAGTCTATAAGTGTGGGATAACGAAGGCAGATGTTGAAAGTGGAAATGGTGGTGTCAGGGAAGAGATTGGTGGCATTTAGGTCCTCATAAATACTATAGACAGAACCTATTTTAACTTCTTTATCACAGGTAGACTCCTTAAGAACCAAAAAAGTATCCATAATGATAGTGCTTAGGTCAATGCGTAGAGGTTTATACCCTAAACTAATATGTTTTGAGTGTTATCAAACCCCTATAGGTTTAATCTTGCTTTATTCATCTCTTCCTAGCCTTTCCCCTTATAATTCATATTCTGAAGCATCTTTTGAAGCTGGGGGTACTTTTGGTTATGTAACTCTAAGGCCTCATTATCAATAATAAGCCATGAATCATCTAGTTCATCAAAATATTATTATGATAACATACCTACACTGGTAAAGGTCGTGGACTCAAATTGATAAATAATGGGTTTATTTTTCCTCATGATTGAGGACCCATAGCTATGTGGTGATAGTGGTAGGTATCCAACACAAAAGGTTTTGTATTGATTCTCTATATAACCTTTGGAAGTGATCTTAATAGGAGTGATCTATAGGGATTCATTTGAAGTAGTTGTTAGATCATTAGGGTGGATACACTTTTTAGCTTTTGGATTATGATTGGAACTATAAGTGTTGTGGAAATAAAAAGTAGGATGAGATTTATCTATTTGATATTTATGAAATTGTTCTATTTCCATGAATATGTTAACCTCTATTCTTAAATGAGGCAATTTTAAGCATTGATTGAAGGTAGAGGGAACTACTCTCATTTCATGAATCTATGGGCATCTTAGAAGTAAATTATATAGGATATAAACATCCATTACATGAATTAAATTTTGGTAGACTATAGGTCCCATAGCTATATGAAGATAAATAGTTCCCATAGATGGCCTTTAACTATCATATGCTTTGATCATTATGAGAGTATGCCTTAATAAAGACTTAGAGTATCTGAACTTCTTGAGAAAGTCTAGATTACACAAATTTAAAGCATACCATCCATCTATGATTACCCATGGGATCTTATGATTGGAAATGGAAATATTAATGAACAATGGATAGTTATGGTGTGGTATTATAGGTGGCATATCTTGTGAATTAAAATTAATATATTAGGATGCAGATAAATGGCCCATCAATGCTTAGAATTGGCTTGTATCAATATCTCTAGGGACTTTCAGTTCATTCAAGACTTGATTGAGAATATCCTAATGTACTAATGACATTTTAAGAAGATACATAAGATAAATTTGAGCCAGAGTCTTCACAAACTATTGGAAAATGTCATATGATTTACTGGGAGAGCTCAAGACTTTTTAAGAGATGTCGACTCTTTAAGATGTTGATGCTAAGGTAGATGGGTCCTTTGAGGGTGTTCCAAGAATTGTAATCTTACCACACCATGTAGTTACTATACCATCAATTATTTCCTTGTTAATATTAAAGATGGTAGATAGTGGTTGTGTGGGCTTTTGGGGGATATTAGGGCATTATATTTTAATGGTATTGATATAATTATGTGGAATGGAATTATAATCAATTTTGTTGTAAGTGTAAGTTTGACCCTAATCCTTAAGTGGTCTTTTTTACCTCTGATCATGCTTGTAAGGGGTACTGATATATTCCTAGGTGTTGATTTTTATATTGACTAGTTGGACTCCCCCCCTCTACTTATATATCTCTTTTCTGAATTAAATCTTGGATGTTTTGACTTACTTGCATGTATTTCTCATTATCATGTTTGTTGATTCTATGATATTGACAAAATTCATCTTTGAAATACTAATTTGGTTGTGGTTTACTATCATTTAATTGTTATATCTTAGGGAGAGTAATCATATTAGTAATGATTAATTATTGTAGGACCATTTCTCTAGGTACACCAAGACTAGTTAGTGGCCTTTTTCCCATTCAGGGCTTTTGATTTCCCCATGGTACCCTTATAGTGGATGCATTTTGTTTTATATTAGTAGGGGAAGTTTTATATAAAATTTTCACATGTTTATATTCTATTACAGCATCCCCTATGACATTTTTTTTGTTAAATATCTTATACTTACCCAAAAAACCATTATATTGAATTTAAATATGTTTGTTTTGGGTATATAGTTTAATTTTCCCATTTTTAATGGGTGCCTTTTCAATTTCAATCCCATTTTATATGATTTCATTAAAGGACTTAGCACACAACATCTTTGTCGATATTTTAATTCAACATTCAGATTTTCAATGAATATTTTTGCCAACTCTTTCTCAAGAATCGTACAACAAAATCAACTAGCAAGACTTATCTAACTTTGAAATAATGAGTCTAAGCTCTCCCCATTTATTTTATTAGTATTATAAAGATATATGATGGAAATTTCATGTTCAATGTTGAAGTATAAGTGTCGCACAAACTTTTTATTAATTCCCCAAAGCTAGATATGGACCCTTTAGGTAAATACATGAACCATTATAATGTGGGCCCCATGAGACTTTTAGGGAAAAGTTTTACAAGGTAAGCATCATCATAGGCAACCTCATGACATGATAGATATAATTATTTCACATGGTCTTGTGGATCCCCCTTTCCCTTTATATTTGTCAAATTTTAGAATATAGAAGTATGTTGGGAAAGGTACTTGTAAGATACTCATGTCCAAGGGAGATGTGCAAAAGTCCTTATATTTATATCTCATTGCTTGGGTGCAAGGATAAATATTTTGAATATTCTCCTTCATCATACTCCACTTTTGAGTGAATGATGGCTCCATTAGGGAATTGAAGGCTTGTCCTTAGCTTGTTTTAGGTCTTTAGTGATCAGGATTGGTATTTCTAACATATTGTCTTGGTGAAGTGGGTATTTAGTTTTTAGAATAAAATTGAGAGGCAAGGGAATTAATTTAATGAGTTCACAAGTCTAATCGGTCCTCCAAGTTAATTATCCTATCAGCCTCAATGTGATTATTCTATTAGGGTTCTTGTTCTTCATCAAGTTCTTATTCATGATTCATAAAAATATCTTCTTCTTATTCTTTGTTGACATTATTTTGACAAGGTGGAGTGTTAGGTATAGTGGATGGGTGGATGAGATGTTATAATAGGCTTGGATCAAAGTTATAAGGTAGTGTGCCCCCCATTGTAGTGACCTAGGCAAAAAATTTATCACAATTCTCATAGATATATTGGTCAAATTGAGCCCTAACCTCATCACTATGGAAGAAGTCATTTTTAAATTGATCTTACTTTCTAGGGGTATTCATGTCACTATGTGTGTCATCATTATCCCATTTTTGTTCACCTAGATTCCTAAATATGTCATTTTCTTGATTTTATCCTTGTCCCATTCTTATAATTTGGGCATGGGTTCTAATAAGTATGTTAGATGGTGAAGGTGACATAATAATAGTGATTAGGTATAAATTTGATATAGGATGATGAGAGATAAGGTGACTTTGGATACTAATTTATTCTTAAACCCAAAACTAAAAATGGTCAAGAGAGGTGATTAGATGTGAATTATATTTGAATTGGTTTTTGAGGATATGAAGAATATAGTGACCAAATATTACCAATATAAAACACCATATAAGGATTCAATCTATAAAAGAGATAAAAAGGATAAGATGACTAAACACCTTTCACACTAGCAAGGTGACAATTAAAGGTGTGTTATATATGACAAGGTATGATTATGAGATGATGGGTGCTATATTAAACTAAATAAGTTTACAAATGTTGACAATGTTTGATCAAGGATAGGTTGGATAATATGGTGACTAGGATAGAGAATGATAAGTGACCACTAAAGTTTTTGGTTTCAAGACAAAGGTTTATTATATAAAAGGTGTTAATAGTGATATGAAATGATTTTGTTTTGATTATAATATGGGATATGTAATAATGATATGTATGTGTTTTTTATAAAAGGTATTAAGCTAACTCAACTCATAAACGATGTGTGTGTTAGCACAACAGTGACACATGCACACCCAATCATGAGCCCTATTTTAGTAAACCTAATGGGTGTGTAACCTAATGCCTACACCATATAATGGATTCATAGGTTAGGATGTAGGTTGATGACCCATTATAAAATCTATCAAACCCTCTCAACCCCATTTTCACTTGATGGTCACTTGGTAGATGATACAGACTCTGGTAGCAGAGCACCTATTAAAATTGATGGGTCGTATGCTAGGTATACATAATGGTGGCCAAAGGATTCCTTGAGATACATGATGGTAAATAGGGCCCAAATATATGTATGGTGTTTTCCAATGCCTGGATTAAAGAATTAACTCTTCCCCTTCTTAGATGACTTGTATGGGGTAAACCATTTAGCCTAATGACAATTGTCCCTAAAATTTATACTATTCTAGAGCATGGAGTTTGGTTGAATGCATGGTGATTAAATTCACATCAAAAATCCCTAGTGACTAATCAAGTGTGTGGGGATGACTTTCATGTCACATCCTATCCTAAAACAAAATGGGCTAACACACAAACAAGCAATATCAATTTATTTGATTAATTACTTACATAAGGAAATTTAAACAAGCAAGCAAAGTAAAAAAAGATATATACAAGTATGATATTAAAATTATTAATTTATGCACTCTTCCTAGAACAAAAAAAGTTATTAAATCAATCTAGTGGGATTAGTAGTTTGAAAATAAGCAAAACTGCTTCTTTCATGCAAAAATGTAGATACATAGTCAACTTAACACAAAATTACTTCTAGAGTCTATAAAACCACATATTTTAAGCAATATCACAACTATAGTTTTTTTTTTTTTTTAGGATACCTACTAACCATGAAATATATTGTACAAGTTCTATAAAATTATAAGTTGTTAGACAAAACTATAACTATTACTACAAAATCATGGATTACGATCTGTGGTTTTACGAGAAAATAAAATACTTAAAAACCTAACCAATTATACTAATCAAGATAAAAATGTGACTAAAATATATTTATATAATTCCAAAATATTAATATTATAGGTATAAATATAAGATAAAATTTGACCCTCAAAACCCTTAATTGTTTACGACCCTAAGATTAAAAAAATACAAATTTATAAACAAAAATCCCACAAGGTAAAAAGGATTAGATGTAGAAATATTTTTATACTTTTATCAAGATATTTCAAAAATAATTAAATCCTAATAATATATTTTTTTAATGCCTTTAGTCAAAATTGCCTATTAAAAAGCAAAATCACTTATTTTAAAGTAAAATCACTATTTCACAACTTATGGTTTTGTATAGGATAGCAAAAAAGGGGGTATAGATGAAAGATTTATATATCTTTAGGTAGCCGCTGCTTCTTCATATAAAAATGTAATATCAACACAAGCAAATTTCAAAGAGATATTAAACAATCAAGTGTTTTAAAATTGCCCCAATCATTTTAATCACAAAGAACAAAACTATTATTCTCTAAGGCAATATCGCTACTTTTATGGTAATATCATGATTGTAAATTTATGGTATTACATGTTGACTACATATATATCTAGGTTTGATGTCTTTAATTTATTTCACATAAAAAATAGTCACACAAAGATATGGAATGGTTAAAGGTCAAAGGTTAGTAGGCCAACTTGATTGTTTTAACCAAAAAGGCAAAATTGTTATTTACGAAGGCAATACCATGACCCTTTTAACAATATTATGACTATGATTTAGTGGTATTGCATCAAAATAACTAAATTTAAAAATTATAAATACTTAGGTTTTGGCCTATCCTACAAGACAAAATAGATTAATGTGGACCCATAGAAAATTAAAAGTCTATGTTAAATAGGATATTTTAACTTAAGACTATGTTCAGCAAAATTGCAAGTTATATTTCAAAACTATAGATGTTTTAAAAACAAATTCTTTCACAAACCTATGGTATTGTATAAAACCTAAAAAATATCAGACATTGATATGTTAGTGGTCAAAATGATGGTTACTACAAAATTACTAATCTTATGACAAAAATGATACTACAATACTATGATTTGTAAAGCAAAATCATTTTTCATCTATATGTAAAAATTTAATCAAATTCAAATCTTTTTATTTGTCCAATCATTATTACAAGCTATCAAAACACTTATAACAAGAAAGGTAGTTAAATTTAATGGATTGTTCCACCATGGTCATGAATGTATGATTTTCTTTTTGAGTTATTGATAAAAACTAATATATTTAGTAAGTTAAACCCAACAACATAATAACATCAAAAAGAGGGAATAAAAGAATAATCAGTCAATTAATAATGAAATATTACCATCACCTTGTCCCTTATGGCTTCTCTCCAAGATCTTCAAACTGATTCCAATGCCAAATTGATTGAATGTTGATTTGGTTGTTTGTAGCTATCAAATGACTCCAATGGCTTCCTTAGAAGTTGAATGGATTGGAAAGAGTATAAGGATGCTTTGGGATGAATAATTATGAGAGTATAATGAGGGATTATAAATTTCCCAATTAGTTTGGCCATGGCCCAAGTATGGATTTTATAGGATGGTGGAAGAGATTGTTAGGTAATTTTAAATTATTTATAAGTCTGTAGTTCAGAGACTTCTAGAATCTTAGAGGAGTTTATATAGTTCTAGAGGTTTATTGATTATATTAAGGGATAATTGGAATCATAAAGATATTAAATGAGGTCTAGGATTCATAGAGATGTAGGAGAGGCTAGGGTGGTAGGATAGATAGAGTTAGTTTAATAAATATGAATTTTAAATTTATAAGTAGGCTAGTGGGTAATTAATACAATAGGATTAATGGATAAAAAGGCTAGTTAGTAGGTTAATGGGGTAAATAATTGGTTATAAGGGTATATAAAGGTTTATGGCGTGTAAGAAATATTGTATAGTAAATTAGGATTCTAATTAATTGGTTAAGGATATGGTTATTAGATAAATTAGTGGGTTTAATAGTTTATTAAGATGATTGGATTTAGATGCATACACTTTCAATGATTGTAACAGTAGTAGATGATATAGATATTTATTAAGTTGAAAGCTCACTTGTGTTTTATATTTTTATATAGTTTCAGTTGTACACACTATTGATGTTTGATTCCAAACACCAATTATTTCCCATTGCATGGGTGATTATGTCATATTCTTATAATACTAATATAATCTAATCACAAATACTTCTACAAAGAGTACATTTGAATGACATTGAGTGGAAAATTAAAGCCTTAATTGTAGATGATGCCATTGTAGAGATAAAAGCTACTAGTTGTTTCTTATAAAGCTATTATGCTAGTTGAAGTTCATAAATACCATTGTCACAATATATTCTAAATTATTACATAGTTATTGTATTATGTAGGGAAACTTTTAATTTTGAAGTTATTTTTGTAATTTGCATGTTTGAATTTTATTTAGGTAGCTAGCATGTGTGTTGTGCATGGTTAAATAATTTGATAGAAAATTTGAAATAAGATGATGTAATATGTGTGATTTTAAGTGAAATATGGTACATAATGCATAGTTGCATTGATGAAGACATGGAAAATATGGAGTCTAGAAAGTTTTTATATAAGTATCACTACACATAAACCAATTTTATTAAATATTGGTAGAAAAATTGGATTCATAGGGTTGGAATGTGGTCTCGATGTTTTCATAACATTTTTCATGTTGGGTAAGAAAAAAATGAAAACATATAATCTTTCTATTCACACTTGAAAATTTGTTTCTTAAGAACCATACAAACTTCTACACATCTTAAGGTGTATTGGTTAGTTTACCAATTGAACACAATTATTTACATATACTATTAGTGGCTAAAAGTATGCAAGGATAGTGGCTTCTAAAGGAACTTCAAAGTAAAAATACTTGAAAATATTTCATAGGTCAAGGATTTATATATTCTAGACTACCATATCACCTTACATAGTAGCAACACTCATACAACTTGGTAGCAGAGTTAGATAGATGATACATTTCATTATCACATATATACTAAATGTCATCCATGTCATGTTTAATTTCTCAATTTCACTCCAATGCTACACTTGTGGACATGTGATTAAGGTGGAGCTAATGAGAGAGAGAAGAAGAGAGGTAGTTGTCCAAGACACATAAGATGGTGTGAGTTAGCACATCAATAACAATGATATAGAAAATAATGTAATGTTTCTTTTCCCTTCCCTTTTTCTTTGTTTACTAGTCTCTTAAGAGTCTCAATTAGATAATATGTTTTGAATTCACATTACATATATAGTAGATCAAGAAATACAGATGAAGGAGAAGTAGGTATGGATGTGGGAGGATAAAACCCTCCAAATGAAGCTAATATAGGTATGGATATTAGAGGATCAAACATTTTAGATGAAGGTGAAGCAAAAGATCTGGTGGATGATATTGAAAGCCAATCAAGTAAGGTTGATAATGTAATACACATCTCTATTCATACTCATGTGGTTTTCTATTTTTCAGGTGCATTTCTAATAGGATCTTTTTCATTATATGAATAGATCTATTTTAGTGCTCAAGTTGATGAGATTGAAGCCACAAGATGTGAAATTCAAAAGATTTTGGATAAATATGTCGCTATAATAATCACATCTAAAATAGTATCATTCTTATGAAAGTGTATGGAAAATATTTACAATAAGGTGTTGATTAGGTTAATATCAAGTACACATCACCCAATGGCTCATCCATTCTAAAATGTGCATGATGGGAATGGAAACACACTTTATAGAGAGAGACTTCATATAAATGATGAATAGAATAACACATCATAACATGTCATAGGAGATGACCCTTTTTCCAAACCCTCCTTATAAGAATCACAAATGAGAAATTTGGAACAAATATCTAAATAGGGTAGCAAATCGAGATAGAGATAGATTGATGTAGATAATGTAGTTTGATTGTGTCCATGTGTTAGCTATAGTGAGAATTAATTGTAAGGTCATAAATTTTGTATGTGATGTGATTAAAAGTTATACATAAGAGTGAAAAATGTTTTAATGATGTAAATAGGTATTTCATGTTTTTTTAATATGTTTCTAATTAATACATCATTCAATTTGTTACTATCCCCTTCATATATATATTAAACTTAAAAATTCAAAAACATATGAATTTCATATTTTTTTCCTTATAAAAGTCAACTTTTGAATGGCATACTATTATTATAATGTAATTTTTTTGAATGCTTACATTTTTATAATTACTTATTGATAGACTTATTGACTCTTTTCATCATGATAAAAAGTGCTTATGACTTTCAGGTAATGAAATTTTTTTGTTCTTGTTTACATCTAAAGTGCACTATTTTGGTTCTCTTAATAAGTCTTATAGACTAGGTTTATGGTCATTGGACAGGAGCATGTTCCTTAAATCTACTATTTTATAGATTGTAAAAATCCTTGGATCTACCATTAAGAATGGGCTATGAGTGTTAAAAATAATTTTTGTAATATATGAGCAAGTGAAGCATTTCATGTAAAACTGAAATTATCATTAATGGAAACAAAATTTTTACTTTCACACATGTTTGGTTTTTTTGGTATTCATGTGATAAATACATTTATGTTCATTATTTTTTAATGTATGCCATATTTTCACATAATTCACTAAGGAACCAATGTAACAAATTTACAATTTAATAATAGAACAAGGTTCCAATGTAGGTATATTATATCCAAATCTAATCATAATCATTTCTTTTAAGTTTGGATAATTTTGCATATTAAGTCATAAAAACTTATGTAGATTATCTTATAGATGTATCAATATTTGTGATATATATATAACCTTATTAATCTTTTAATGTTCATATATTGATGTATATTATAATGGGTTTGGGTCCATATGAAAATCTTTCTTGATTTCCATCCTAATTTGTAAAGTGTTGTGTAAATGGGTGTTTAAGTTTGTTAATTACAAATAATTGGATAGAGAAGCATTAGTAAGATCCCATCTACTTGTGGACCTATGTTGATAATTAAATATAACATATTTATTTATTTTTATCCATCCCTCAAATAAATATAGTTGGGTTTTGTAGTTGTGAAGGGCAGGTTAATTTCACATGTCTATTTATTTTTACTTGTGAGATTTTATTTTATATTATGGGAGGTGTGGATGTCTCTTTAGTTTCAATGCTTATGGTATGTTTAGTTTATAATAATCCAATAGTTTCCCTATTTATTCACATGATTATTTTTGGAATTGTTCAGCTAATTATTGATATGTGATAATTGTTCTCCATTTTATAGCATTTTTATCAAGTTGTATAGTGCTTAGAGCTTTTTCTTCTTGTGATTTTATTTCTATGTTTGTTACTGAAAAAGGTTGGATTATTTTAGGTGAAATGGGTGGAAATTAAATAAATATTTTATAGAACCTATTCCTCATGTCATCTATAATGGGCTAATATGTTACTTTCATAGGATTCCAAGGCATTTGTTTGCTTTGGACTTGCTTGAATTACTAATCCTAGAAAAATATAAAGATGTCTAAGCAATATTTGATCTAATTTTTATGTTTTTGTAGTGATTTGGTGTTGTATATTTGGAAGTTTTTAATTATTATATGAAGTTGTTACTATCTAATTTTCCAATACCAAAATAAAAACAAAAAGTGTGATGTATTTTCCTCTGATGCACCATAAACTTGTGTCCTAAATTTAAAGAAGATACATATGAATAATTTACCAAATAACTAGGAAAAAATTTGGGGAATCCTCTATGTTTTAAAATGGAAATAATGATTCAATAAGGCTTTCTTAGCCTAAAGGCATGTTTTACTATCATAGTTTACATCTTAACACTTATATGTCATCAAGGTTTAGTGATTAATACATTACTAAATGTTGGAAATATTTTCAATTTCTTGTTATACCATTTGGGTGACAACTACATAACCCACATATCCTTCAAATGACCAATTACTCATGTTACCTTTAGCATTGAAACTGAAATGCTCATTGAAATTGCTCTTACTATGTGAGTTCTTGTTAAGAGCATACAAGTGACCATACCTTCAATTTAATTCATTAGTTTCAATGTGACTCAATAATTCAAGTGACACTTTTGATCACCTATATAAAATTTCCCTGAAGGTATGAACTTATATAAAAATCATACATATAAGTATCTTGATTGGGATTTCCATTCAATGAAATAAATTAATCTTTGTAAAAGATATTTTTAATTTATGAAAATAAATTATAGGTCAATATATTATATTTAAAAGCATTTGGATTAATGTTAGTCAAGTCTAAGTATAAAATTTGTTATGACCTCAAAAATAATTCTTTATGGAATTCAACCATCACTACTCTAGTCAACATCAATACAACAATTTATAAAATAGTCAAACTAATATTGGTCGTGCAAAAATGTAAAATACTATAGTACACCAAGTAGTTTTAGTACAAGAAATAAAAAACACTAAAACATATAAGGAAAAGGCTTAGAAATAAATGGAACATTTTTTTTGTATTCATATATTGTGCATTACACAATCTCTATGGATAATGAGAATATACAATTGTCTGCATTCACTCATTCTAGTCTTTTCCTTAAATGCCACATAATTTATGAATGATTGAGACCAATACTCTTGTTTGTGACCTCAACCTGGCCACTTTATTGTGGTAAGTATGGGCTTGACATCAAGTGATATATTTTAAACTCGTTCCTAAAGTGTGGAAAAGAATCATTAACAAAGTGGTCATATATATGCCTTGTCAATAATATAGGTATACCAAACTATGACACTTATTTATTTGTAAATGAACCTTGTGGTTCTTGATTTGTTTGTCACAACCCTTTCTTTCACCCAATTTTATAGATACACTATTGACACCATGATGTACTTATAAAAAGTAACAAATAATATTCAACAAAGTGCATATATTAGAAAGTAACAATCTATAAAGCAAAAGATACACATATTTTATTCATTTAAACTAACACAATTTAAATTGTGGAGATGAACAAGTTCATTTTTATTTTTATTTAGATTCTAGGAACAAGGAACAATGCATTTTGAAAATGTTCAAAATGTACAAGCCATAAGTATACATAACATATATGATAGATTTTATTTTTATTTTTATTTTTATTTTTATTTTTATTTTTATTTTTATTTATATCTAATAACTTTTCAACTAAAGCCATAATTATATATAATATATAAATCAAAAAATTAAATGTGCATAACTAATTACAATTTTTCATCTTTGGAATGCCATTAGTATTTTGACTCATCTGGTGGACTACTTCTATAGTACTTGCTCTACAAGCCAACTTCTATCACACATTCTCATAAACTAAGGCATAAGCCAAAAGAGAGATTAAAACTAACCTCTAGGCTTAACATAGTTCATAGTGTGTGTCTTGATTACCTTGATCATTTTCTTGTCTTCTTCTTGTTTGAGTGGTGAGTTTGTTCTTATTTTCTCTCCCCTTTTTTGTATGGTTCTCACTCATCGGTAGAAACGAGACCTAGTAGAACAAGACCCATCACTTAAATCAATGTCTTCTACCTCCTCATCTATGGAGTACATCTCCAAGGTAGAAGATTCACCTCATCTATTAGGAAGCCCTAATTTTCCTTGGGTATTTCCCCAAAGAGACATCGACTTTACCACTTTTTTAGACAATAATCCAATTTCACTTCAACACTATCTTAACACCTCCCCTCACCATATATTGGTTTCAAATTCACCTCAAGGTCATCCTTATGGCATGCCATCTTACCTTATGAAGGGTATCCCTATTTCCATGATCACCACCCAACCTTTGACCACCCAAGCATATTCATCTACTAACCCCTTTGACATCACAACTAAAAACCAACCTATTTAACCAACCACTACCCTTACACCTTCATACCCTACTAATGAATCATCTACCTTGGGGATAACCAAACCATTAACCCATCATGATCCACTTGTTGCTAGAGCACCCACCACCAACACTACCAACCTCCCCTATTTCAAACCTAACCCATTGGTCAATACCCCTTTATCAAGATTAGGGGTATTTATCCCTTCTACTTCACCACCCATTTGCACAAAGGTCACTACCTCACCTCTTATCACCAACATAACTACTACCCATGCCTAATATATAGGGACTCCTCAGTAGTTACCTATTGCACCTAATTTAGGATACATCCCTAACTTATAAGGGTATGTACCCACTACCCAACCACTATCATACACCTACCCTACCCAAACTTTAGCATCCACATTCCAATATGTGGTAGCCTCTCAACCACTAAATAATTATCAATATGCTGCCCAACCTCAACCACAATATCAGTATTATAATCTTTTTGGTGTACCACCTCAAACCAGCTTAATGAAAATGCCCACAAGATGACCAACCCTGAGTCATCCAACTCAAAGGCTCATAACATCCTATCCTATTATTATATTTGTAATGAACTTATTCATTCTTCTATCCCCATTAGACCCTACCCTCCTCAATGGGAGATTCCAAAATTTACCAAATTTTAAAGCAAGGAGGACCCCCGACAACACCTTAGGGATTTCAAGCATACATGTTACATGATTGTTTATGATGATGCATTTCTCCTTCAAACCTTCCCCATGTCTTTATCTAGCCCAACACTTGACTGGTAAAGATCCCTCACCAAGCATTCCATCTTTTTTTAACCAACTAGCACAAGTCTTCTTAGATCACTTTTCCATTAACATTTCCAAGAAGGTCTCTATCATAGACCTCTATTCTATCAGGTAATTTGATGATGAATCTATTTTTGATTTTTTCACCCATTGGAGAAGCTTTATTAATCAACTTTCTTTTTCCTTGCCTCAACCTAAACTTATAGAAATTTTCACTGGAGCTTGTAGCAAACATATATCTTCTACACTACGTGTCCATAGGTTTAGAAATTTTGATGAGGATTTTACCATGGCACGCAAGTTATAAAAATAGGCCATAGATGAGGGCAAATTGAAGTTACAAAACAATAACTCTACCTTTAATACCAATAAAACCTCTTCCTCTAAACCATGCAACCAAGCCAATATCAAAACCAAGACTAAGGGAACCACAAATGTCATCATCCTCAAAACCACTCCTCCACCCAATGTCAATAAATAAAATTCTCCCATTACCTCCAACCAAAATATAAGGAACCCAAACCAAAGTAGCCAAAAATAATTCACTCCACTTGGAGAATCTTATACCTTAATTCTAGAGAAGCTACTAATATCTCACCTTATACAACTTCTACCCATCAAACCTCCCTAATAGTATGATTCTTCTCATCCAACACATGCTTGGTACAATGAGAATGACCTCTAATATTTTCATTGAGTAATTAGACATGACATTAACCAATTAAATACTTTAAAGAATGTTTTTCAGAGTCTTATCGATAAAGGAGAACTCATGTTGGATAATCCCAATGCCCCTCAAAATCAAACTCTTGACATCTTTAGAAAAAAAATTCCCAACCATACCCCTATAAAATCCAAAGAAAAACAAGATAAATATTCTCATGATGCGCACATGGTCAATATGGTCCTTGATATGCCTATCATCCAACTGACCTGTCATCCCCCCACTTCATCAATCGAGGTGGCAGAGTCACTTTCCCTTCCTTCAAAGGCCATAATTTAGGAGGATACTCTTTCCTTAGATTCACTCATAGAGGCTTTAGAAGCATCAATAACCACTTTGGATATTAAACCCAAACAAATAACCATTTCTATCCCACCATCTCCCCTAACTATAGACAAAGACACAACTATGGACATTGTGCCCATGGGAGCATTTTTTTCACAAACACCTCTCATATAGTGACCACACAACCCAAAATTATCTCCCTTTCTTAAACAAATTAATGAGGTTATCAACCCTCCTCCTCAACCCATAGGTGTTTCCTCAACACTCACTACCCAGGAAGCCAGACCAATATACAAACCTTTTTCCAAACTCATTCAAAATTTAGGTATGGCTATAAAACTAGGCATAGATCAAACCACTTTCTAACAATAGTTAGGGATTCCCTACATCAACAAACCTAAAACTTATATGATTCATCTAACTAACCAATCCATCATCTCTCCACCACCCCTTGAATCAATTGAAACTTCTACAAACCCCTCACCTTCTTGGTCAACCAAAATAACCACCACATCATCAACCAAACCTTTAAAAACTATTGGTGCCTTCTCTACTCAGAGTTTGGTTCACCCATCCTTGAAAGTAGACTTAACTTCACTTAATCCTATACCTAGGTCTCAACCCATACTAACCAAGATGATGAAAAAATTAAAGGTCAACATGACTAAGAATCTACCTCCCTCTACCTTGCCCTCTATCTTAGGGCCTTGCCCTTCCATTTTTTTTAAAAATTAAGTCCCTTTTAACATATATCACCCACTACCATTGATTACACCATCCCACTTATAATCCAATGCACTAGTCCTTCTTGGATTACCAATATTTAGATGATAAAACTTAGCCACCCCAACTACCAACATACCTAAACCAAAACCATCAACTAGAAACACCACCTTACCCAAACTATCTCTCACTAAACCTATTACCATCAACATGTTGATCTTACCAACCCAAGCTATGATCCTTAAACCTTTCTTACCTCTATAAAAATCCTATATGACCATTATTCAAAGACTAGTGTAGACTTCCTACCTCACATTACCTCTTATTAGACCTTTCGATCCTTTTGATTTGAAGCTGGCTTGGTATAATGACCATCAAATTTGCTCTTATCACATGACACCTAGGCATGACATGGAAAGTTGTAAAGCTCTCTAGGCCATTATCTACCAACTATATAATGAAAATGATATTTTATTAGATGACCTTCCATCCATTCTTCCACTAATACACCCAACATCTAGTCACCATCACCTTCTTAGTCCCCCACTCTCACCTTAGAGTGATGGAGAATCTGCCCAATCCCCCATCATACCTTGCCCCTCTATCCATACAACTAATGTGGTCACATGATCATAAAAAAAGGATAAAGGGAAGGCCAAAATGTCCATTCTATGGACATACCTACAAAATCACCCTAAACTAAACTAGATCCAAACCTCCACATTTATAGTTAAGCCTAAAATTATCATCTTAGGAACCTTGGAGGCTAACCCCTCTGAATCCATCAGGAGGGTCATTCTGAAATAAATTCACTAGACCCTAGCAAAGATGAATATTTATGAGATTATTTTCACCTCATATCACCATCGTTAGGTGATGATAGAGGTTATGTAAGCTATTAATGTTAGACTAAGAGACTCCCAACCTATAGAATCCTTCATCGATGCTCTATAACTCTCCACCCTTATTATCTTCAAGGACTCAAAGATACCTTCTATCTATCCCAAGGGCTTAGATCCCCCTCTTTTTATTACAACACACATCAACCAAACCCACATCAAATAGGTTATGATTGATGGGGGATCCATTTTTAGCATCATCTCTTCCCATTCCTATGATCAACTCAAGCTACTAGACCATGTCATGTTTGAAACTTCAATCATACTTGGATATTTTAATGACACTATATCCACTACCTTGGGAACCAGTGCCCTTCACATTTGGCTAAGACCTCACATTCTCCTCGAACTCTATTATATAGTCTAAGGTGAATTCTAGTATAATGTTTTACTAGGGAGACCTTATATTTGGACCATGGGTTATGTACCTTTCACCCTCCATCATTGTGTCAAGTTTGAATATGAAGGGGAATTTATTACCATAAAAATTGACCCTATCCCTTTTTTAGCATGTAATATGACCTATCTACCTAATGATGTTCTCCTAACTCCATCCAAAGCACTACAAACAAACACCACCAAGCCCTCAACCATAAAAGCCAAAGCCATTACTTCCCCTTCCACTTAATCATCTACTAATTTGTCTATCCCCATGGACTAGATACCCATCACTAACCCTTTGGAACCTACCTTTCAATTCCTTACCCTTGGATAATATCACCTCCTCACCCTTGATGCCTTCCAAACTCCACAAGTATATGGAAGAATCAACCATCAACCAAGATATGACCCCAACATTGGAGCCATTACCCCCTTTGGGGCTTCAAGATGTAAAACCAACTTTATCTATGGGGGAATTGACAAACCACTTAATGATACTACCGCTTCCTCTTCACCACAATCATTCACCTCCACCTTCTCTTATTTGGACAACCTAGACTTCACCAAACTATACTTTCACAAGTGTGCCTAGAAGGGATTTGGTTTAGGATGATATGAGCATGGGCCACACATGTTGAATTCAATTGAGAGTTGAAATACTCATGAGAATCATAGCCTTGGTTTCATTCTACCTAATAAGAAGAAATCCAAATAAACTACCCCTACCATTATTGAAGAAGAGACCCCTTCCTCACTAACATCCCCTTCACCTATGGGTGAGGATGAGGAAATCATCCCACCTAACTTTTTTTTCATCAACCTGATTACCCTTATCCACCTAGCTTATCAAAATTAAGGGGCACCCATAGCCATCTATTTAGTCTATCCTAAACTGGTAGGATCATAATCTCCTACCATTCACACTATCTAGTGCCAAGATGATGATTATATTCTCACCTACCTTGGTATACCTAATTCCTCCATCCATAAATCCTTACCCCTAAAGACCTGAACAATGTTGAATGAACCCCCCATAGATATTGACATAGGCACTCTAAATAACCCTAATGTTGTCAAACTAGGCTAAACTCTCACCCCTAAGGAACTACAAGACTTCTCTACCTTCTTCCAAAATCATAGTATTGTGTTTGCCTAGTCACATGATAACATGCTTGGTATTGACCTTACCATTGTCACCCAAACAATATGACTAATCATGACACCAAGCCTGTCTGATAGAAACTCCACCACATATATCCTCACATATATCTCCTTATCAAAGAAGAGCTCTAATGCTACCTTTTTATCAACTTCATTCATCCCATTGATTATCCCTAATGGGTTTTGTACACTTTGCCTATCACTAAATCCATAAGGGGACTACATATTTGTGTATAATTTTGTGACCTTAACCTCACCTACCCAAAGGATGACTTTCCTTTACCTAGCATCAACCAACTTATTGATCTCATAGTAGGCCATGAGATGTCACTCATGGATGGATTCTCAGGTTATAATTAGATTTTGATTGCCCCTAAATATTAGCACAAAACTATCTTTATCACCCCATGGGGAATTTATATTATAGATTCATGCCCTTCAGTCTTAAATTTTTTGGTGTAACCTACCAACATTCCATGACCTATATTTTCCATGACCTTATCCATATAATCATCAAAGAGTATGTGGATGACCTTCTCAAAAAGTCCAAACTTTTCCAAGACCACTTAACCATTATCAAGATTATCTTTGAATGACTTATCCATTATCATGTCCACCTCAATCCCAAGAAATATATTTTTGGGGTCTTGTTCGGCAAACATTGAGGCTTCATCATTTCCTTTCAAATAATCAAGGTTGACCTAGCCAAGATCAAAGTCATCTTTGATATGCTATCTCCAACCAATATTAATCAACTCCATAGTTTATAGGGGAATCTCCAATCCATTCATCATGTTATCTCCCAACTCTCTGATCAATATCAACCCTTCTATCACCTCTTAAAAAGTACATCTCTTTTAAGTGTAATGTTGATTGTTAAAAGGCCTTTGATACACTCAAAGAGTACCTTATATCTCCACCTATCTTTACACCTCCTAAGGATGACCAACCTTTATACCTTATATCTTTACCATTGACCATTCCCTAGGCGAAATGCTTGTCCATCAAGATGAGCAACACAAAGAGCAAGCTATCTATTGCATTAGCCACACACTTATCAAGTATGAGACTCGATACAAACATATTGAGAAAATTTTCTTGGCTCTAGTCTTCATGGTGACCAAACTTTGACACTACCTTCTTAACCAAAAAACTTTTGTCATAACTAATATCGAATCACTCAAGTACATACACTCCAAACCATACCAAAATTAGGATATGGCTAAGTGGCTCATGATTTTAGCTGAGTTTGACCTTGAGTTCCTCTAGTATAAATCAATCAAGGGATAAGTCATTGTCAACAAATTAGATGATGTACCCCTAATAGACACCCAACCTTCCTCTCTTGAATTTTTAGATCAGTCAATCAAAAGTCTATCTCAAATGGATTTTACCAATCATGTAACCATATTTTTTGATGGTTCCAAATGTCAGTGGGGTGGGGGAGATGGTATCATCCTTATCTTCCTTATCAGTGAACCAATTCCTTTGTCATTTAAAATTAATTTCAAATGATCAACAATGTGGCCAAGTATGAAGTGTGGGTAATAGGTCTCCAAACTACCTTAGCCTTAGGTTTTATAACAATCAATATCTTTGGTGACTCTTAAATTGTGATCAACTAAGTCAATAGCATTTACTGGTGTAAGAATGAAATGATGCAACTATTTAGACAACTAGTTATAAAAATCCTAGCATCATTCAAATACTACCATATTTAAACCACCCCATGATCTACCAATAAATTTGCTAATACCATGGCTTCTCTTATCTCATAGATCCCATCAGCACCCTCAGACTCTAAACTTTTAGTCATTATCCATCACCTCACCGAACCTTCCTACAACAAATCAGACACTCCAACCATCTTTAGTGTGGAAGAGATTTTTCCTAACCTTTGGTATCAAAAAACCTTCAACTACCTTCACCTTGGCATAGTCCCCTTTGGCCCCTCTAGGAATGCTCATCGGGCATTTATCAATATCACTTCCTATTATGCCATTATGGGAGGAATTCTTTACAAACATGGTTTTGATGGCCTCCTATTTTATTGTCTTCATGGTCCAAAAGCCTCTCACACTATCAAGGAGATGCATGAGGGTATCTATGGGGGCCACTTTAGTGTACTCATTATGGCTAAGCACATCCTCCACCTAGGTTATTACTAGCCCACCCTTAACCACGACTATTATGATTATGTGAAAAAGTGTGTCAAGTGTTAACAACATGTTGATTTACATCATGCACCTAGCAATAGTCTTTACATTTCTACAAACTTTTGGCCCATTTCATAATGGGGTCTATACCTTATAGGTGAAATCAACCCCCACTCTTAAAAATGACATCATTCTTTATTATCATGACTAAATATTTTACCAAATGGGTGGAAGTTATTCCTATTATCTTGATAAAAGCTAAAAATATTGTTGAATTTATCACCCACCATATCATATACCATTTTGGTGTTCCCCATAACATCATCATCAACAATGGAAAATCCTTAAAAAATAAACAAGTCTATGGCCTTTATGATGTATTTGGTATTAAACTTAGCTTTTCATCACCTTATCACCCACAATCAAATGGACAAGTTGAAGCCTCTAATAAAACCCTTAATAACATGCTTACAAAAATGGTTAATGCCTCAGGTCAAGATTAGCATTTGCACATCCATTTCACCTTATGGGCATATCGTAATAGCATCCAAACCCCTATAGGTGCTACATCTTTTTCTATTGTGTTTGAAATTGAGGTAGTATTGCCTCTTGAAGTCCAAATACCTTCTCTTTACATATCTTTACATGATATTATTTTATAAAATGACTATCGTTAGGAATATTTAGCTCAACTTGATCTACTTAAGGAGATTCATTTAGCTACCCTTTCCCATCTTTGTGTCTATCAGGAACAAATCAAATGTGCCTACAATAAACACCTGAAAGTCTAATAATTCAATATTGGAGATCTTGTTCTCAAGGGAAATTAACATGTAATTAATATGGAGAAAATCAAAAGGGGAGAATTTTCTTTCAATTGGCTTAGACCCTACATCATAACTCATAAGTATAGATCAAGAGCTTATCATTTTTCCTCTCTTAAAGGTAAATAAAAAATTGAGCCTCTCAATGCTTTGTATCTATGTCCCTTTTATTGTTAATTAGGGATCACAATCATAATTTATCTAACTTAAGCTCATCCCCTATAACCATATCTACTTCTCTCTTTTTAGGGGAAACTAATTAAAACTAAATCATGTGATTATCCATCACAATTATAGCCTGATCTTGAACTATGGGTACCATGACTCTATCCATGGCATGATTCTCATAGTACTTCTTATGTATTTGAGATCAATTCCTATGGTTATTTTCACTTATACCCTTTTTTCACTGACTAGACCTTCGTGTCAACCTAGTTTTGCCTTCATAAAGGTACTCCCTTGAGCATGTATAAACAATTATATGTCAAGAAAAAATAATATCAAAAGTCATAAATAACCTATGGACCATTCTTAACATTCATAGACTACTCCCTTGAAGGATAGTTGTTGAAAAATCATTTGAAATTTCCAAACATAAGGTGGATTGTTCCCTTGAAGGAAAACTATCAAAAACACTTAAAATATGCACGTAAATTGAGGCCACTCCCTTGAAGGATGGTTGAGTAAATCATTTGTCAAAAATAGTAGTTTTTTAGAATCTTCTTGCATTGATCAACTTCCCCAACCCTAAAAAAAATCAAAATAGTAAAAACCCCCAATTAAAAATAATATAATTTTAAAAGCCACAATCGACTCTCATAAATAGAATAATCTTGAAAATTTGCATTCGGCTCTCCTCAGTAGACTTCCCATGTTGATCAATCTACACTTAATATATAAACATAGACTTGTTTATATGACCTCTTTAGAAACCTATAGAAAAGGCATACTAGTCTCACTAATAGTTCCAGTTTCATCCATTTTCCCTCCACATCTCATACGCACGAGACTATGAGCTTACTAGACACAATGTGATCATGATACCTATTTATCAACCTAAGCATGCTAATGCAAATCCTCTAAAAGGCTTCTCTTCACTAAGCCAATCCAAATTTTGGTTTTGTGTCAGTCCTTACTAATGAAAATGCATTATGTTCCTTTCCTTATCTTTTATTAGTTCATGTGGATATACCTCTCATTATTCTTATTACTTTCCTATACATCTAGTTTATTACCTACTTACTTCATGTATTTTCATCTTTAACCATATTCACATTCTACCTCTCTGATCATGAATAATAAACATTACATCAAAATCATGAACATTATCAACTATGTCAACAAGCAAAACCATCTATCTCTCTATGCACCAAAAATAATGTAAGTATATCACAACAGACCATAAACAACAAAAATTATCACATCATATGAGCCTATAAGCATATCATTACACCAATATAAGCATTAATCAAATCAATGAGCAAGACATCATAGCACTTACCATTTAACTTTCCATCCATATGTCTATAAACAATGTCATTACATTATCATATAACATACATCCATCACTAACACATCCTATCATATCCATGCACAAAATCACAACATCATAACTATCTTTCTAACATAACATGAATAAGCTACTAACTAGAACACTAACATCATACACCACAAGTTAGGAACCATAAGCCATAACCATAATCATAAACATGAGCACCACATGAACCATATGCATCCATCATATATAACATTTAATACCATACATCATATACATCAAATAATCAATAAATAATACATGTAATAATGTATCATCTCTCTCAAAAAAATATACATCTTGCTACATCAGTGTGCAAGCCAGTATCAAAATAGTACATCATAATAATGCATCTAAACATAATCATAAACCTATACCACTACCAGTAGCCCCACTTATACCTACACTTGGTCTTGTGCCACTACTACTAGCCCTACCTATACATATGCCTACACTTGTATTTGGTGGGGGTCCCTCTGGGACCCCTGCTTGATTGACTATATAAACCCACTATCATGGAATAGCTATCAATGGCCCACCATCCAAACTAGCTCTATACTCTACAGATATCATGGCCTAGGGCCATTGGTCTAATACCATCACCTCATAGTATCTAATAGCCTTTATGTTATCTAGGTATTATGACCATGGCACTGTCCTTGGTGGCCCTCCAACTATCGCACCTACTCCAACCCTCTATCTTAGTAGGTCCCTCTCCTATGTAACTATAACTAGGGATACCTGTGCCTGGTCTCTCTCACTTGTAATAGTGGGAAGCTAACCCTACAATATGGTGATGTAACCTTATAGTGCAGCTACCTATCCTTGTAATACCTATATCTGAGCTTAGGCCTTAGCTAATGCCACCCCTACCTATCCATCTTGGCTAACTAGATCTATAGCCATCAGCCCTACCCCTCCATCATCTCCACCCACATCTATCACTACATAGATCAATTGGTACCAAACCATATAACCATTTATATACCCTACATCATCCACAAGGTCCCTAGCAAGAAGCTGCTCAAACCCATAATCTAGAACTATTAGAGTAGGCTGAGGCACTGACAACTAAAGCTCTAGATCCTACCTGCCATACCATGGATGTGGACTTGGTACAACATATATCAAGCCAAAATAGCACTATACCTGGTTGAATAGAATCAACTCAACCTCACCCTCTTGATGGCTCACTATCCACTTGTAACTATACATAGTGAGGGTCTACCTCCTATAACTTGGCCAGATTGAGAATTACAGGTATGGTTTCTAAGTGATGTCCCCAACTAAAAACACACCTAGGGCACCTCTGAACAAATTGACATAATGCGCTCCACCTCCTTTCCCTGACACAACATAGTCATCTCTCCATCTCATAAAACTAATAGGGAACTCTAGTTATGTGTACCCCACCTACAGTGATCCCATTAGCCTCAAAACCTAGATGTGCTCTTAAGCCTAAAAATGTAGAACCATGCCTATGCTGATACCATACTTCCTATGGTGTATGAATCCCTATATCTCCCTATAAATATAGACTAACAAAACTAGGACCTAGCCGAACACTATCCTCCCAAGTAAAAACTCCACCAAAATAACTAGTAATACATAAATAAATATCTCATTGCTAGAATCTAGGAACCCAAAGCAAGTAACCATAATCATCAACATCATCATAAGTCTCCTCTCCTTAAGGGCCCTCTTGTATAATGTTGTGTAGCTAAACCCTTCAAAATCCCACTAGAATTGGTCACTATCATCTCCATATAGATACTAAACATACTCATTCCACTCCTCTTACTCTATCTGGTAAATCACCTCACCATATAGTGGGAGTCATGTGATCCTATGTACATCCTCTAAGAGAATAGTCATCTTTTTTATCATTAGAAAGAAGGTATTAATAGTAGGATCTCATCTCTTGATGAGTGCTACTATCATCGATGCATCCCTAGACACATATTGGTAATGCCTTATCACTCTAAGCCCTACCTCCTCCATATGCACCCAATCATCTGTAATCATCCCCTTGAGAAGTATAGGGAAGATATGTGACATATAGTCATGCATCTAGATCTGCTCTTAAACCTACAAAAAATAAAAAAGCCTGAATTAGACCCTAATTGGAGTCATCTACCCTATCTTTTAAATGTGCCCCTAACCCTAACCTATTTGACCTAATCATAACCATAACCCATTTACACCTTACACCTAACCTATTTGATGAAACTCCAAACCTAACCACTTATCTTAACCCTAAATATTAAAATTTAAACCTAAAGACCATACCTAATCCCTAAATACTTTTTAAAACCCTACCCTATCCTAGCTAATAGATGGTAGTCATGTTAATCATCGATGGTTGGGGACCCCTAGTTCCTAGGGTATTGATCATTAATGGTCAGACCTGATTGTTGATTGTCAATAGTGGGCATTCCAAGGCTAGAATGCCCAAAACCCTTCAAGCCTAAAATAGTAAACAAAATTGAAATACACTAACCTAAGCACCCTACCCAACTAACATGCTACCCAATTTCCCTACCCACCCTATCAATTTGACTCAATACCCACCATTTTGACCAAAACCTCCAAAAACCCTACCTAGGGCATCCAAGCCAAAAATAATAATTTTCACACCTACCCAACCCAAGTAAATTAAAAACAACAAAATAAAACTACACTACTAATTTAAATGCACCCCTTACCTCATTCTATGACCTCCTTCATGGTTTGAGCTTGTGAGTAGGTGCCTAGCCATTTCCTCATACTCCTTATATCCTAGACCCACGTAATCACCCACATGCCTCTAGCCAATTAACAACACCCACCTCAGTAAATACCTTCCTCATAAAGTGTTGAAATAACTAGAGCTCAGTCAAACATAGTAAAATAGTAAAAATGACAAAATAAATTTTGTTTTTTACTTTTACCACCCCCTAATTTTTAGAGTTTCCCCTAAACATTGATAATCAGGGTAACCATCAATGGTCACCTTCTAGGGATCCTGATCATCAACAGTCAAGAAACCCTAAAAACCCCTAATTCCACTTTTTGCCTTCCACCTACCCAATCCTAACATAACTACACTAGGCTCTTGCCTACTTTGGAGATGCCTTTCTCCCACCAATCCAACCACCTCATCACCTTACCATTGGTCTATTTTGGCCCATCTGGTATGTAATTTAGTGACACTTATTGCTTGGTCCTTTTACCATAGTGACAACATTGCCATGTTGAATCCTTTTTCATTTTATGCTACTTCATGCATACTAACCCACTTGTGTCTCACAGAGAACACTTCCTACCTTGGATACCCACAACACTTAACCCATTTGTGTTCTCCCTGAGAGCACTTCCTAACTTGGATACCCACCAAAAACACAAAAATTGCTTAAGAGACTTGTATTTACGAGTACTCCCAACTACCAAGCCTATAGTTGGTTACATGATTCACTCATCACTTGTCCTTCTTGGCACCGACCCTTATTTTTACCAACTATGACAACTTAGTCTATACATGATCTTGGCTATCATAACTTTTGTTTCATTTTGTGTGAATGTTTTCATCTTAATTTCCCAACCTCATGTCATCACCTCATGACTCACCATTTACCACTTATTAAACCCTTACCCACTTTAGCTTCACCTCACTAAATCCTAATTTGAGGGAGAGCACCTCCTCCCATTCTCGAGGCAACTAGAGCCTTGATCCATACTCCATTTTTTTTAGCTCATTCATGCAAGCCACACAATAATAGGGGAAAAATATAGACACAAAAAATCCACACACCTACACTTTCAAATGTTGAAATACCCCTAAACCTACCCTAAAACCCCCCTTGGGATCAACCTACACCTATCAGGCCTAAGCCAACCAATCTACACTTGATTTCACCTAACTAAATAACCCTCACCTATAGGACCCTATTCTTATGGACCCTAACCATCGATGGTTAGGGTGACCATAGATGATTAGTTTTGGGAACCCCTTGTTATCGATGGTCAAGATCCACATTTTAGCCAAGAACATACAAGCTCCACCAACCCATTTCTAAATATAAGCTTGTATAATTTGTGTTACAAGCCTTTACATGCACAAATTATATTTAGATGACCCACTTATACCTTCAATTCCACCTTTAGCTTATGCCTATATGAGAAAGAGGCCTAGGAGGTTAAAGACATTTGTAATAATTATCAAGATCTCAAGCATTTAGGATTTTTCTTTTACAAGTCAATCAACATTATCAAACATTATCAGTGACCTTATTAGGAGTCAACTTATCATCACCTCTCAACCAAGCCCTTAGGTATTGTTACTCTATTGGAACCAACCTAAATGCTACCAATAGGCTAATTGTATCAACCACCCATCCAAATAACTTATGGTAATACACATACTTATTTTTCAATATCCATATGCCTTAATTCCATTTTGTAATCAGCCTAGCCCTTACCCAACTCCTAAAATTCACCTATGGAATCTTGTCTTTCAAATATTGATCAAACCTAGAAATACACAATCAACCATAGATGGTCAAAACCCAACTACCAATGATCAGGCATAACCATCGATGGTCACTCCAACTGTCGATGATCACCTATGGCAGTAAAAACTAGTAGCCTATTTTCACCCACCTACACCCAATCAAATCTAGTTTTCTATGTTTTTTATCACTCATAGACCTATTTTTTATTTTCTAAACCATACCCCAACCCCTTAGCACTAGTATTAATTAGTTTATCACTAATTTGATAATTTTTAGTCTATTTTTTGAACAAGCATTCTTGTGTTTGGTTTTAGTAATCTTCTTTGATTGATGCAAGTACCTCTTTCCAATTTTGTGAACTTGATTATTTTAAATGTGTGGATTTATATCCCCTAACGAATCTCTCACTTATAATCTAGCTATCACTAAGAAATCCACCCAACTATATGTCTAAGGAATAAGTTTGCTCTAGTGATTTCTTATCTATAGGTCTTCTTCTCAAACCAAAGAGGAGCTCTTCACAATCTTCTGATTTATTGCATGCACAACCAAATAGGTTTTTCAACCACACCCATATCACTTTTTTTCTCTCTCTTTATTTATAAATTAAGCAAAAAGTTACATGAAACATACCACTATTGGCATAAAACACTCATGTAAATAATGAATCTAAGGAAGAAAGACATAGAAATATAATTCCATGTGGTATATTATAAAAGTTGCTTATCCTTGAATATGGAAGATTAATTTCCATCATATAATAGTCTTAAAAACAAAATAATATTCATTAAACATTTACATATAGCTATAACTGCATCCATTCATTTAGTATCTACATCCATAGAAATATGAAAACCCCATTAACATATTAAATCATGATTCACAAGAGATATCTAATTAGTCCTTGTCTTTTAACAGACTTAGTATTAAATAAGTAATCATTATTTACCTTGAAGTGAAATTTTCACAAAGAACATTTAAGTGTGACATAGATAACCAGACATGCATTGAGAGTTTATGATACTCAAGTGAAGGATGAGTATCAGGGGGAAGAAATTATTTGAAAACTATATAACCTAAAATAAGCTTGATAATACAAAGACACTTCACCTAAGTCTAAGATAAAAATATAGCATGTGTAACCAAGGAAAATATATTGGACCTCAACATCCTTATTGATTTCACTACCTAAACCCTAAACCACTCTAGCATTTTATATGTAATGGTGTTTAAGCAATTCAAGAATCATTATTAGAAAGGACCCCAAAAAAGATATGATCCACTACTAATAACCTATCTAGGTTATATTTTCACCTATAAAAACATAAAACCAAACTACTCAAGAAAACCACAGAGTAATGAAACATGATCGCCATAATATGTGTCAAGATTCAAAGAGCTTTTAGTATCACCATAAAATAATAGGTATACTAATTATACCATAGTGCATCTCTCATGAGTTAGTTTCTTTTATGATTCAAGTCAATAGACATGCCACATTGGTCACTAATCCCATATCACCAAACAAGTAGTATTTTAAGTTATCTTAGACCCACACCCCATTAGAACCATCATTACATCGATTAAAAAAACATAGAGTAACACCAATATTACACTATAACCATCATAACATTCAAAATAGAATAATGTAAACATGTGAACATAATATATTTCATATCAAAATTAGACATGTGAACATCATTGCATCATTTAAACATGCACCATCTTTAAATACATCACTAAATGTAATATTGACCACCAAAACATTACCTTAATCATAGTTAAATGAAATATTTATATTGAAATATCACTTCCAAATAAAATGTATCATTACATGTCATACATATCATCTCTCTCTCTATATATATATGTGTGTGTGTGTGTGTGTGTGTGTGTGTGTGTGTGTGTGTGTGTGTGTGTGTGTGTGTGTGTGTGTGTGTGTGTGTGTGTGTATGTATGTATATATATATATATATATATATATATATATATATATATATATATATATGTATATGTATATAAATACATATATATATATATATATGTATATAAATACATATATATATATATATATATATATATATATACACACACAATGTGACAAGGCATTAGCTGCCAAGCAATATCCATGTTCATGGCATGGCCATGAAACCTCTTGTTAAAGATAATGAAGTGGAAGTGGATGAGCAACGAATGCTAGTATATTTCACCCTTCCATTAAGACACTTTCATTTCAAATTTTCAAGGTTAGAAAGTTTGACAAAAAGTAAGAATAATATGCCTACATGAAGAAAAAACTAATTTGTTTTCTAAATAAAAATTAAATCTCAAACCACCAATAAATGGCTCATAATAATTTGGAGGATGTCACCTCATCTTCATCCAAATTATAAATCAAATTAAAAGATAGAACACAGTCAAAATATGAAATGGAAGGGTTTGGTGAAACTAAAGGGAATTAAAAATGATGTCCACCATGCAAACCTTTGATGATTGTTTCATATTACTAGTAGATCTGTCAATATTGATATCACTACAAGTCCAAATTGCATTTGAGTGGAAATTTTTTTGTATTGTATCCTCATCAGTCTTATAAAAGGTCAATGGCTCTAGATTTTCATACAAAACCCTATAAATATTGATAGTAAAATATTTCTTTAGGGTAAGTGCACCATCACAAGTCCAACCCCACTCAACAGATACTATGGTGCCTTTCATAGTCATATAGCTTTAGGTGTATAACTGCATATTAATACTAGGGTATAAACTATATTTATGTGGGGGAAGAATCAAATTCAATGTCAATGGTTCTAGTTCTCATATTATCCTCATTATGTCTAGGGTAAGTGCACCATCACAAGTCCAACCCCACTCAACATATACTATGATGCCTTTCATAGTCTTACAGCTTTAGGTGTATAACCGCATATTAATACTAGGGTGTAAACTATATTTATGTGTGGGGGAAGAATCAAATTCAATGTCAATGGTTCTAGTGCTCATATTATCCTCATTATGTCTATCATCATCACTTGAAAAAATAATAACCTCAGGGTCTCGTGCTTCTTCTATGATATTCCTCTACAAAGGACCAATAAGGAATATTAGATTAATGTGATAGGACTGAAACACCCCAAAGCTCTGACACAACTTGTCAGATTTAAGAGAACACATGATTACCATTGTATAAGCAATTAAACATGCAGAATAACTAGAAGATCAAATAACTATCAATGAGATAACACACAGAACATGAGAGGCAATATAAAATTATATTCAACTCACTACAAAGGAATCTACAACAAAGAGGTGGGACTCTTTCTTCCACTTTGTGGGCTTACAGTAAACTTCCCTCCAGAGTAATCTTCTCTCATAGGTCACAACACACAGCTAACACAAGCTATTTTTCACCTCATTGCACATCTGTACAATCGAGTACATACCAATACTCCAAGTAGATCTCTCCATGATCCTGCTGATGTATTGCTATCACCTTGGACCCTGGCCAATCGCTGATCTCTGTCTAACTCTCGCATACACACATCCCTGCATATCAACCCTGATCTTACTTATACATACATGGGGAATCCTACTTGATTCCACCATGGGAAGAACTCTCCAAGCTTCACATAGCTCTTCTCCAAATTCTCCACTTAACAATACAGCCCATGAGTCTATTATATAGATCTCATGCATACACTGATTAGACTTGCGGCTCAAGACTTTGAACAAGCCTTTAACATGCAAACTTTGCATTCACTTAACTGACTATTCATCAACAGTAGTTCAGACCACCACAAGCGATTGATGTCAGTCCCTGCCTTCCTGGAGGTGACCGACGCCGGCTGATCTTCTACCGATGTCGATTTCCCTTCTGTGTGCCCTGACCGACGTCAATTTGGCCTGTCGACGCTGGTGACTGCATATGCCAGAAACCCCCTATTTGCCTTAAGGTGTAGCTTTTAGCTCCACACCCTAACAATCTCCCACTTGGAGATAAAGAGCTGCATCTATACCCAAAACTAGTACTTTGTCCAATTTGCATCTTGGCTTGTATTCCTCTTCAAGCTCCCACCTGAAGACAACCCACCACACTCCTTGTGGTGTTAAACTTGTGCCTGATTTTCTTCATTCTCATTGTACCATCTTCTGCCTTGATATACTCCCACTCAAATAGCAACCCCTGTGAGTGACCTATAATCAACAAACACTTAACAGATCTGGGACATCTATTAGTCAAACTCACTCTAAGGACATCCAACCTTGCTCTGATACCAATTGATAGGACTGAAACACCCCAAAGCTTTGACACAACTTGTCAGATTTAAGAGAACACATGATTACCATTGTATAAGCAATTAAACATGTGGAATAACCAGAAGATCAAATAACTATCAATGAGATAACACACAGAACATGAGAGGCAATATACAATTATATTCAACTCATTACAAAGGAATCTACAACAAAGAGGTGGGACTCTTTCTTCCACTTCGTGGGCTTACAGTAAACTTCCCTCCAGAGTAATCTTCTCTCATAGGTCACAACACAAAGCTTACACAAGTTTTTGTTCACCTCATTTCACATCTATACAATCGAGTACATACCGGTACTCCAAGTAGATCTCTCCATGATCCTGCTGATGTATTGCTGTCACCTTGGACCCTGGCCAACCACCGATCTCTGTCTAACTCTCGCATACACACATCCCTGCATATCAACCCTGATCTTACTTATACATACATGGGGAATCCTACTTGATTCCACCATGGGAAGAACTCTCCAGGCTTCACATAGCTCTTCTCCAAATTCTCCACTTAACAATACAGCCCATGAGTCTATTATATAGATCTCATGCATACACTGATTAAACTTGCGGCTCAAGACTTCGAACAAGCCTTTAACATGTAAACTCCATGTTCACTTAACTGACTATTCATCAATAGTAGTTCAGACTGCCACAAGTGATCGACGTTGGTCCCTGCCTTCCTGGAGGTGACTGACGCTGGCTGATCTTCTGCCGATGTCGATTTCCCTTCTGCGTGCCCTGATCGACATCGGTTTGGCCTGCCGATGCCAGCGACTGCATATGCCAGAAACCCCCCTATTTGCCTTAAGGTGTAGCTTTTAGCTCCACACCCTAACATAATGTTAGTGAAAAATAGACCTATAATTAAATAAAATAGATAGTCATTGAGTTTACTTATAAAATAGACAGTCATTCAGGGACAAGTTTCTCTAAAACTCTAAAACAAAGCACTGAGCACTTTTGGTGATGCTATATAATGGTGTTGAAATGAGTCTTGATGAACCCAAGTGTATATATCTTATATCCTTAATGTAGGGGTAAAAATTTAAAAATAAATAAATTAATTTGGATAATAGGGTTTCATGTTAGAAGGCCTCAAAGTCATGCATTTGTCCACTATATTTATTCAATATTGTCATAGTTTTGAACTTCAAATGACCTTCGCAATCCAAAGTGGTAGTATATAAGCATATACCAATGTTTGAGTGGTCTTGTTGAGTTGAAAAACACACTAGTGTTTCAAAGATTATTTATAGGAGTGAAGGAATGAGGTTGTCACTTGGATCACCACCTACAGGTTTGATTTGTCTTGAATACCTACCTATAGTTGATAATAGACTCCTACATGCATATGAGGTGAGCTTAGACATAGAAACACAAACACTTGCTAATGGGAGATTCCTTAAAATTAAAAAAGGGATCATAGACCATGTGGCATAAGTTTTTTAAGTTTAATATCAGCTACAAGATCCCTTTTTGCCTTAATAGGGTCAAATACAATTGACAATGTATGTAGTGACCTAAAAGCATGACTATCTTAGGGTTGGCATAGGATGAATAGAGCCTGAAAAAGACCAAATTATTTTTAAATGACCTTTGGGACTCTAATAAGGCCTTTAGTAATCATGGTAAAGGTTCAACCATGTAGTATACACCTACAAGTGTCTCTTTTAAGCAAGAAAACATAGTCAGTAGTCTAGACCAGTCAAGTACAAGGTATGGAATGGAGAATTTGGAAAAGGTTAAAGTGATATGTGTTTTAAAATAATAAAAAGTGATGGTATACACATAATACCACTCCCATATAATGGATACATGACATAGAAAGGTTCCAAAGATAACCTATAGTCCATATATATATATATATATATATATATATATATATAAAGTCTACACAGTCATCATACCAAAGTTTTTCTAAGATTTTGAGATGTTTGGTAGACCTATTGAGGTAACCATGATTTGTAAATTTGAAAACCCATAATACCATAATTTGATCTAGGGCAATAAGGTAAGTGCCCTATGTTCTGTCTTAGATAGAGGGCACTCCCCAAAGATGTAAATCTATAGGTTTAGAGGGAATATGATGATAAGACAAAATAAAAGTGATTAAACCATCAAAGGAGATGTGGATGGATATAATAGACATGTAAAAATAGTAAAAAATTATGCATAGGTGTTAGAAACATACATGATGGTCCAAACCCATATGGATGCAGTAAAATCCCACCAGACCTAATATAGACCTAATGCCTAAAAAGGGTTTACCTTCATTTATAGGGATAAAATAACATTTAAAAACATTTAAAAACTTACATGGTGAGTCATAAGGTGTGTTAAATATTTTTTATTGCATATGAAACTATATAAAAGCCATTTATTGTCTTAGACCAACTCAAGCCTTCACAGAATGGAGTGAAAAGCTTGAGAGGGCAAATTTGAAAGATCACACCTACATGAAGACTGTGCATGGGAGTATAAGGAGTTGGGAAACATTGAATAAGGTATTGAACAATGTTTTTATGTAGTTTTTTTAGGTTTCTAACATCAGACCTATATAAATAATCTTTAGAGGGAAAAATTACTCTAAACCCTCTAAAATGCTTGTTAGTGATCCAATCAAGAAAATGAATAAGGAGATGCATCTATATGGGATATAATGTATTGGGAGATTATTAAAATTTGTGAAATACTCTCCAAGGATCCTCTCCATAAACTTGAGCTCTACCCTACTTGTAAGGATAGGGTTGAAAATGGATTTTATTGACAACTTTTAGTGTTGTGTAAGTACAAATGGGTTTTAGAAGATGAAAGTCACTTTGGTCATATAAATTTAATGCTTCAACTAAACTTAAAACTATCTCTACAAGTGCCTTCATCTCAGTCAGTCTAAACTAACATAGTGAACAAACAAGTGGGAAGGTGAAAAATCCAAGTAAGGGGCCTTTTAAGGTCTACCTAAGGAATGTAAGGGCATGAAGGGTCTTAAAAGGTGTCACACACTCCTATGTATGAAATGGTTTGGAAAACTAAAGGAAAATTTGGTGCCAGGTGTGCAAGGTGAATGAAACATCAATTATTTGGACTTTAGGTAGTAATAATTCATGTCCAAAAGAATATCAATGATTATGGATGCAACTAATGCATATTTGGGATTGTTTATAATCCCCACCTCTCATTTAAATCATTATATCTATCCCTAATATATTATGGATCATTCCAAGGAGGCCAAATGATGAAAGCAAATTCTAGGCATGCAAAAGAAGAGTCCTATTCCACATTTCAGGAGTTTCATGCCTTTGAGGTACATTTATCTATGAGACCTTGCATGGCTTATCTCTTAATTAATTTTATTGTATATGTAACTATTTTTCTCAAATTTACACATGTTATATTTATCTTTTGACTTCATTCTCTTCTCTTCTATCTCAAATTCCATAAGTAGTAGCCATTTTGGCTCTTGTAGACTAATACCATACCATGTGTGGTAAAACCCTACTAGTTTTGACATTGTACTTTGCCTTTGAAAAATAAATACTAGTTTTGTTTTAATTTTATAAAAATTTATCTAAGTGTTCAAAGTGATGTAAGGTGATGTTAAGTGATAATATTCTATCCTTACTTCTCCTTATCCTCTCATGTTTATGCAAGAGTTCCTATTCTAACATGTCATATAGAGAGTAGCTAATGTTTTAGGCTCCTTTCAAGTGTATAATTATTTTTAGAGTGTATAATCTTCCCTCTATGCTACTTACATTGTGTTATCTCATGCATATCACCTTTATATTGAAACACTTATGTTAGAATCTCTGAGGACTATGAAGCTAGTTTGTAGGTCTTGTTTCATTGTGATAGAATTATGATACTCTTGTGTAAGTAATTATAGTATATCACCCCCTTATATTAGTTTTATTTCATGTAAAATTATATCTCTTTTAATATAAGAAATTATTTAAGTAGGCGATAAGAATTTCAAGGCATATTCAAGGAGCTAGCCCTTACACCTAGAGGCCTACTTATACTATAGGTAAATCCACATACCTAGAAGTATTCCCATGTTTCCAAAATATATAAGAAGCTTGAACAACCTCTTATAGGGTGAAATATTTCGTGATAATAGTATTGGCATGCCTGGTGGGACCCATTATCTTTAAGACAACTTATTACGGTAAATTTTTGTCTTGACATCATCAACTACAAATTGGTGTGCTAATTAGAATTTAGTGACTCCATTCAAGGTAAATCTAGTTCAAGACAATTATTTTGTCATAAATTTTCTCTTATACATCATGGTCCTTACTAGGTTATCATCTAGTAGAGTTATCAATCTTATCAATCCACCTATTCATCTTAAAATTTCTCTTGAAGTTTAATGCCCTCATCCTAATCTTCCCTTTGAATACCAAGAAGACTTTGCTAGCCAAGGAAGTGAAGAAATTGAATAAATCCAATCCATCATGGATAGGCCACATGCCTTCCCTACATTTAATACTAATAATCTAATTCATCTTGAAGCATATGATGCAATTCCACCTAATGCTACAAAGAGTGTGCCCAAATTCAATGGTGAAGATCATGTCACACCTAGACAACACATAAGGGATATATCCAATATTTGTACTTTTCATAATGTCACTAAGGATAATATTTCCATTAAAATCCTTTCCAAGTCCCTTAGAAGGAATTTTATTTATTGGTATAATACTTTTATTTGTGGATGTATTACATCATGGGATGACTTTGGAGTGTTGATAACTTCAAGATTTAAAGATGAAAGTGGCCATACTTCTCTCATACATTAACTCAATGTGATAAAATGATCCCCAAAGGAATTAATGCATGAATTCAATGAGAGGTTTAAAATACTTGTTATAAATTGCCTCCTCCCATGATACCACATGTTATCTTTGTTTTCCTTACATACTTGAGAGCCATTGGTATTGATATTTCTATCATGCTTCAATCTATGGGTGGTTTCACTCTTATTGAAGCATATAAAATTGCCATTAGAGGTGATAATGGCCTTCCTCAAGTAATAAATTTTCTTCGTAAGGTTTATATTCCCTTACTAATTAATACTCCTAATAATACTCCAATAATTACTCAAATTCCTAATACAAATGATAAGCCTATGACTGCTTCTAAGAATGCAGATGAACTTGATACATATGCAAGAATTTAAACCTTAGAAGTTGATCTTAGGAAAGAGAATGAAAAGAGGTGTGATTAAAAAACCATATCCTTATAAATAATAATATGGTAAAAAATATGGGAGAGGAAGAGGTCAATGGAAGCCTAACTTTAAAAGGCTTGCTAATGTGTACAATCCTAATCCCACCACCAATTTAAGAGAGATGGTACCAATGCATAAAAAATTGGTACAAGGGGAATATTAGAAATAAATCCAATTAATGGATGTTAATTATGGTGGATATCAATCTATATTTTCTCAAGGAGGATTCAATCCTCTCCTATCAGCTGAAGATGAAGTCATGATGCATGCAAATGAGGATTGGTAGCCTTAAGGAGAAAGCTTCACCAAGTTCCTAATGGAAGATAATATTGTGCTCAACCAAGGGAATTATATTATAGATAACACTAAATCTAAGATAAAATATTTATGATATGGTAATATCATGCATATAAGTACATCCAATCCTACTCCAAGGCATCAAAGCATGGCTTCAAGCATGACAACCCCTAATGCCCCTACACTTATTCAAATCGAAACATTGGAAATTTTGCTCAAGGTGATTCAAATCCTCAAGTTTAAAAAAATTATTTTAATACAAGGAATCAAGATAAGGTTTGTAATACTACCCTAAACATAGTGGATTCTTTGGAGAATGACAAATCATCTATCTCTTTATGGGATGTTCTCCATATGTTTGTCCAAAAGGAGCTATTACAAAAGTAGTTGTCCACTATCCCTACTAGTCCTTTACCTTCAAGTCAAATTTATAGTCATGTTACTATTAAAAATTCCCCCAAAACCATTATTTAAAAATCTAATAAATATGAGAAGCCTCCACCTTTCTACCTCACTCTCATAGTAGGTGATAAACTAGTCCACAATTGCATAGTTGATAGTGGTTCGTCTATATCAGTCATGCCCAAAGTTGTAGCTGATAAGTTTGGCATAAAATATGAACCCTATATAAAATTAAAGATTCAAATATATTATAAACATGCTAAGACAATAGGATTTATTAAAAATTTTAAGGTTTTCTTGCATGATTGTTTTAGCTTTCCTATCCTCCAAGACATTGTTGTTGTAGACCTTCCTACTCATTTTGTAGTATACCTTTCAAGAGATTTTACAGCCAAGATAGGTGGATACCTCATAGATTATTTTTATTTATTGGCCTTTAGGACAAGATATGGAACTAAGGTGACCATAAGAACTCAACCCCTTGTAATTTTTCACATTGAGCCTTATGTTGAAGTAAGTTCTAACTTGAATTATGTGATCAATGAGAAGGAAGAGTCTAATGTGGATGATGGTGATTCTAAACTTGAGGGAATATATGAATTTTTAATATATTATTATGGTATATATGTTTATGATCATGATACTTATGCATACTTTGAGCAAACTGACATTAGTACTTATATCATCCATGAAGAGACATTTGAGGGAACTGAGGTAAGTGTTGAGCATCCTTTATAATAAGATAATGAGAGTAATTATTTGATCCATGTATATGATGATGATGGATTGAAGAATATAATTTATCACCATATTGGTAATAATGATGTCTTTTTTCCTACAATTGATGAAACTATCCTTGATGATGACCCTCATGAAAGAGAGGAGGATGACTTATGGTAAAGGTTTAATGCCATATGTGAAAAGTTTGATTGATTAATTAATTAATGATACTTCACCTCTTAATATGTCAATATCTAATGTATTTACTAATTATTCTAACAAACATGATGTTTATTATCTCACCAAGCATGGAAAATATTGTCATGTTGTGAAGGAGGATGAACTATGGCAAAGGTTCAATGCCATATGCAAAGAATTTGATAAGTTAGGTAAGACTCCTTTTTCTCCAAGAGATTGCATGTTTGATATCAAAATTTAAAATGAGACTAATGACCAAGATATTACTTTTTATTTCAAACGTGAAAATGAATGTCATTCTATTGATCAAGGGTCTATAGTCATGAATGAGCTTGATGAAGCTATTGCCCAAGGAGTTGTAAACATGGAGAATGAGGTCAAGGCAGATTTGGTTGTGTGTTAAGGGAAATAAAAAGATAAATTTAATGTTGAGACACATTAAAAGGTATTGGAACATAAAGGATAATATCTTGATGACTCTATGTATCAAGCACATGCTGACCTAGAAGAGCACAAAGTTGAGGTAACTATCATACATTCTAATCTATAGTTTGTTTGAGACATATCAAAGATGACAAAGATAAAAAAATTTCAAGCCTCAATCAAGGTCTTAAATAATAAGGAATATAATTCTTGAGGGATCCAAATATCCCACTTACAGGCATGAGAAGGCATAGAGTTGGTAAGCTTCTTGACCATACCCATATGCAAGTGGTTGATGATGAACATGCTCCTCATGCTAGATTTCCTTCATGGAGTGATAAAGATACAATGGGAACTATATTTTACCCTATTTTAGGTATTATAATATGATTTTATCCTCAAAATTAAGGTTTTGTAAATAGTATATTAGGTGTGTGTGTCTTTCTTTTAATTGTGTTATGTTCCATAAGTGTTCTAGTTGAACACATGTGTGTTTCTTTTAGGTGTGTCTTGTTTTTTGTGTATTTTTATTCTGTTTGGTGTGGTTTAAAAGGAAAATTGTGTGCCAAACCTATGTATAGGCTCTTCCATGTCCCAATGGATATGATTAGGCTACTGGTCTTGGCATAGCAAACATACCACCCTTGGGAAATCACTAATAATGTTGACTATTTTGACCACAAGTTAAAATATTTCAACCCCTTATAGTCAAAAACTTGATATATGGGTCTATTATCATGTAATATTTTATTTCATAGTCATTTTTATTTGATTTGATGTGTTATTAGCCTTGGTCATGGTCACATTTAGTCCTTGTGTCAGTTTATGTCATTTAAGGGTCGTATATGGGTCATTAATGAGAATGGTATAATTTTACAAGATTTAATGTGTTATAAAGTTATTTCCAATGTCACATATGTCATATTACTTTTCATAAATGTCAATACTAACTAATACTTGTAGGTCCCTAACTAAAAATAAAGAAAATAAGTGAAAAATAAGGAGTTTTTATAGTTGTATGGCCTATGGGGGAGTGTGGCACATGGGAGAATATTATGGAGTGAAATTTAATATTTCATGACTCCATTTACATCTTGATCTTATTTTTAAGTTCAAAAATTAGACCAAAACTATTCTATCTCTCCATCACTCCACTAGTCAAGTAAAATTGGTTAATAAGTCTCTTGATGGTATCACCAGTTGGAGGACTTATAGGTCAAATAATCTTGGTGATGGATATTAAACTTGGTAAAATTAATTTTCATGTTTGGATTTGTAATAATGGTTTCATATATTTTATGAACCATTCTTAACAAGTTGGTTGTCTTATTTTTCTAGCTAATCCCCATACCCTATAGGTTTTGCCTCTATTTGAGCATATCCATATAATCTATATGATGAAATGGATTCCATAGGATGTGAAAATAATTCTCACATTTTATCCATCTTTTTTTTCATATTTATAATTGTTTTGATGAGTCCAAAACTTTTAGCTTGCATGTAGAATATGCTAGTTAGGTTATAGTTAGATTTAACACTTACAGAAGGTTTATTTATTTGTAGTGGTTTAATATTGGTTTGAAGTGTGTGTTTCATGTACCCAATATATTATTTAAATCCTATCCATAAAAATATTATTCTCACAAGTTATCACTGTGAATTTTTTAATCAAGAAAAGATAACATAGTTAAGTTTTTTGCATACAACCAGCTAAATAATTGTGTGTGAAGTCTTAAGTACATTAATATAGGTGTGATGAATAGTTTAAATATTTTAGACACATCATTAAATCATAATATAAAAAACTAATATCTTAAATTTCATACAACAAACTATGATAGTTAATACAAACTTTTAACATAGTCATACACCATGAATGAGCACCTACAGGTGCCATAGATAAGATCAATCACATTGGAACAAAGAAATTGTCTAGTTTCAAGAACTTCATTGTTGAAATTTATTGTTTGAATAATATCATAATGTTAAATATGAATCATAAGGTCACTTTCCATGCATAATGTCCATATTCACACTCACTACCTGGTCTACAACAAAATGCACACCTACAGGTAGCCCCATAGAGATCTAGAAATGTTTCTTAAATTTTTTGAAACATGTATTAAGACACTTATTAAAGTATTATAAGGTTTGAGAGATTATAACATTCATTTTTAAGGCATTATATTGGTAGACAGAGTGACAAGCCACTTCAAGAGAAGAGAATTTGAATTTAAGGGCAAGTTTCTCTAAAACTTTAAAATAAAACCCTAAACACTTTTGGTGATGCCATATAATGGTTTTGGAAGGATTATTGATGAACCCAAGTTCATATATATTATATCCTTAATGTATGGGTACAACTTTCAAAATAAAGTAAGTAATTTGTCTAATAGGATTTCATGGTAGAAGGCCTCAAAGTCATGCATTTATCCATTATTTTTCTTTAGTGTTGTCTATAATTTTGAACTTCAAATGACCTTCACAATCCAAAGTGGTATTATAGAATCATATAACCATGTTTTATTGGTCTTATTGATTTGAAAAATACACTAGTTTTCCAAAGAGCATCAAGAGGAGTGAAGTTATGAGGTTCTCACTTGGACACCACCTATACATGTGCTTTGCCCTAAAAATTTACCTACAATTGACTATAGACTCTTATAAGCCTATGAAGTGATCTTAGACATGAAAACACAAAAAATTGATAATGGGATCAATCTCTAAAGACCAAAAATGGATCATAGAACATGTGGCATAGGTTTTATAGCCTAAATATCACCTATATGATCCCTTTTTGCCTCAACATGGTCAATTATTGTTGATTGTGTTGCAGTGACCTAAAAAATGACTATCTTAGGGTTTGCATAGTATGAACATAGCTTGAACAAGTCCAAATGATTATCAAATGACCTTGGAGACTCCAAAAATGACTTTAGGCATCATTTCCAAAGTTTAACCATGTAGTATGCACCTATAGGTGTCTTTTTCAAGTAAGAAAACATAGTTAACAGTCTAGACCAGTCAAGTACAAGGTATGAAATAGAGAAGTTGGCAAAGGTTGAAGTGCTAAATGTGCTTGAAAAGACTCCAAAGTGATGGTAGACACCTCATAAGACTCTAATATCATGGATACAAGGTATGGAAAGGTTCCAATGACAACCTACAGTTCACACACATATAAAGTCTTCACAATCATCATATTAAAGGTATATGTAAGAGTTTTAGATGTTTGGAAAACCTATTAAGGTAACCAAGACTTGAAATTTTTTATCTATGGTCTAAGGACCTAAGTAAACCTCTCATACCATTATTTGGTCTAGTGAAATAGGGGAAGTTCCCTCTATTTTATCTTAGATAAAGAGCACTCCCCAAGGGTGTAAATCTATTGGTTTAGAGGGAAGGTGATGATAAGACAAACTATAAGCTAATGAAACCTTGAAAGGGGATGTGGAAGAATGTAATAGACATGGAATAATAGGAAAAAATAATTTATAGTGGTTAAAAACTTATACGATGGTCCAAACCCATATGGATTTAGTCAAATCCCACTAGGCCTAATCTTGTTAGAGGTACAATCACTGGGGATGAATCAGTGAGCCCAAATTTTTAACTTTAATTCTGATCTTTAAAAAATCTTAATCAGCTACCATAAGCATTCATGAATAATATACAACATTCATAGCAATGAGAAAGGGAGACAATTCAAGATCAATAACATAACATAAGACATATGTGAGAAACCCTCTTTGGGAATAAAACTCATTAGATCATATAATTAGACTACTATCCTATAAAAATAAGATTTAATTTAGACCAACTGTAACTGATCAAGGAACTACAATCCATGTTTAGTGACACACCAATCCCACAATGTGATACCACACCTGTCTAGTTGAGCTATAAAAATAATAGACCTTTTAGTAAGTTTTACCTTGTAAAGAGGCTACAAACACCTTAGATGTTGAGCTGCCACGTCAACACCTATGAAATACTTCCACCTTTGAACTGATGTCAACAACACTTGATGATGGGCCTCATCTTATCTCTCTTTAGCTTCACTCACACTCAAACAAAAAGCTCTCTATTTTACCAATAGAATTATGACCTAGAGGTCATATAATCAACCCTCAAACTGATCTACTCTTAAATACATCCTCAAGGCACTCTACCCCTCTTTCACTCCACAAATCACACACATAAGCCTCTCTACTTTCACTCCTTAGTCTCTCACTCACAATTCTAAAATCTAACATCTTTGGTCTCACTATTTATAGATAAATCTTAATAATCACTACCTTGGTTGGCCATTAGGCATGTCTCAACCCTTAAGACATCTATCATTTGAAGATAAAGCTCAATACAATCTCTATAAGTCAGCCATAGCAACTATGGGTCACCCTTAAGGAACTACACCTTTTAATAAGGAACTTATAGCCTTTATAGGTGTAGATTAGATTAAAATAAATGATTAGTCAAGCATTATTCCAAGAAATCAAATAAAAATGCATAAAGAGATAATTAAATCAAGCCAATCTATTTATACAAGGTTTTGATAATAATAGGATATAAATGAAAGTAAACCATTAACTTCCCAAGTAACTCCATTTCTAAAAATCATGTTAAAAACATGTTCTCCCATTGATCAAACATTTGTGTCTTAATCAATAATGGTGGTAAAACTCCTCCAATGTCTTAAGAACACTCCATAAAACCTAGGCTCATGATATTGAAACTATCTAATTACCTATCAAATGAAGTTAATCAAAATATGAATAATATAATAATAAAAATACAAATGATTTGTGAAGAGATTTTAGCATTATAACATTACAATAATTGAGCTTAGAAATGATGTTCATGGCCTCTCTATTTATAAATTTTCCAATTTGATTAGGATCAACCATGACCATCTATCTCAAGATCAAGATGTGTGGCCATGAATTAATCTAATATTTGGAATTAAATTCATAAATATTCTCTTCATGATTTGGGAAGAAGGGGCATTAATGAGGCATGAGAGGTATTAAAGAGTCATGGGAGACCCATAATCTTGATATTTTATGCATTTATGGCTTATAGATGGCACACCATAGTTGATGCCACTAGGTGATGTAGATATTACAAATCAATTTTCAAAAATAAATATTCAATAACCTCCATGGAAAATCCACTTAAGTTATTGATTTGGATTAATTAGACTTAAATAAGATTAATCAACATTTGTGTATTTCTTTAGAAATTAGACCTCAAATAATTAAAATGGTTAGAAAGTCATATTACTGGGTCATAATTTGAATAAAGAGGAATTGGAAGATGATGTTAGATATGTTGGAACTATATTCACATTTAGGATGTTGCCAACATAAAATAACAAATGTATGTGATGTGTACTAACAAATTAGAAGAAAAGAGTGATCTAGAGCATAAAAAGGCAAAATCATCATTTTGACTCAAAATGAATTGATCAAAGTTAGGAATCACATAAAATGCATTGCCCCATTTAGGAATACTTTGGCCTAAATTGGTACTTGTAAATAAAAAGTACAAACCATTTAGGTTGTTTTAGTGATTTTGACCTAAAATATGCATTTGAGTGTAATTTAAGTAAGACTGATAATTTCTACATAAATGGTGTTAGGAATTGGATGTCTACATTTTCCCCCTATTTGAGAAGGAATAACGAGACATTCAAGAAAATAATTGTCTTTTGAAATAAAAGAGTTGTCAAGAAGAAATTAGAAATGACCCATGATGCCCCCTCGAGAGGACATTTTAGGATGAAAGAGAAGGATGGACTCTCAAAAAGAGAGGGATAATGAGAGATTAACCCATGAAATAGATCACATCCAAATGAGCTAATGCTTACATGTGTGTTTACCATCAATGCTCAAAATATAATTAGAGGTATAAGGGGACCCAAATATGGGGGGAATGGGAAGGATTCAATCCAAAAATGTAAGGGACACATTTTAAATGTACCCAATTTGATAGTGCAAGCTATTCTCTTATGACATTGATCAATCATGAGATAAGTTGCACACCAAAATATTGCCATCATGGGAAAAAGTGTGGAGATCTTAGAATTAGAGGAAAAGGGAGAATGTGGTCTCCATAAAGATGATAATAATAAGTGCCTCAGTAGGGTAAATTTAATCATGATAAGATAATTGTGGCCTATCAAGGCTAATTTTGATCACTAATAAATAATAAATAATGGTTTGTCCCTATAAGGCTTATTTGATTATGACATTGTTCAGATGTTTTTACCTAGCATGGGTGAATCGACAAGCAAAATAGGTCAAGGAAATAACTTATGGCATAGATTAAAATGAGTGGGTGCAAACATAGATATAATGGTATAATGGCTTAGAAAGATATAGAAAAACAAGCATATGAGAATGCACAAAGTGATGAAAGAGATGAAAAGAAGAATGAAAGATAGACAAGCTGACCTTAATAGAAATTGAGCACTACCTACATAGTCTAGTAAGACCTCAAGCCGATGTAGTTCTCCCAGGAATTGGGATAGAATGGAATGAGGGATGAAGAAAAATGACCAAATATTTGATTAGACTCATGATGTATATGAAGAGATGTACATCTATGTTAAGATGCATGGTACCTAGATGTCTATTTTCATATCATGAGCCTAGATTATGCATAGTGATCTTAAAATTTATTCATCAAAGCTTTGTTGATTTTAAGACTTTGACATTAGAGCACAAAGTGCTTGCTATAGAAAAATAAATTAGGGATCATAAGTATGAATAAATCATAATGACATGACATTTCAAATGCATGGAGCTAGTTCAAATGTGAACACTTATAACAAGTATAGTGGTAAAATAATGACCAAGACTAGAGTTACAATTTTTAACATTTAAACAAAAAAGTAAGATAAATAAAAAGAAACATAAATAAACCTAACTTAAAATCAAGACTTAAGTAGGAACAAGAATGTATAAAAAATAAAGTAAGAACAACTTAATAACATGAGATCAAGATATAAATATTCAATATCTATGTGGACCATCAAGATGTCCTTAGAAAAAAAATAAAGACCAAACAGGAACTCAAAAGAACAAACAAATAAATATCAATCAAATAAACATGCACACATAACAAAATGTTTTTTGGGTTTTTGAATGTTTTTAAAAAATTTCAACTATCTCAGCTCAATTGAGAATTAAAAGATATAAAACATTCTATCTCATGAAATGATGAGAGCTCATCAACTTAAAATGCTCACAATATAGTGAGAGTGTCTAATTAGAGGATTGAGTTAACGTCAACATGAATCAAGCACAACCTACATAATCCCATAATAAATCCCAAGTCATAATAATTATACCCACATAAAATGCAATGAAAAATTGACCAGGTCAAAGTGAGTTTGTAAATAAAGGTGAATGGCAAGGCAAATGATAGTAATAATGACTAGTTGATGTGTTAATGCATGATAAAAAGGCATTATACCTAATTTGTGCATAGGTAGTTATAATTAAGAAATAACATCATAATATTGATTTGCCCAAAGGTGGCTATAATCAAGGGTACTACTAATTTTCCAATAGGTGGTTATAATAAATGATACCAAATAAGATGATAGATGAAAGATAACTTTCCAGATCAAATGTATTATTAATGCCATAGACTGTCATTCAACACAAAATTATAAAATTGTTGAAACTAGATCAGAATCCTTACACAAAAGTGTAGGATGAACCAAGATAAAAATGGGATAAGTAGGATGGTTAAAAATGAGCCTTGGTCAATAGAAAATAAATGGTATAAGGAAAAATGATCAGAAGATTATTGGCTATAGTGGCAACAAAAGTGCCCCCAAGTGATGATTGGTTTAGTTTACTCACAAAATAGCGAGAGCATTTAATCTTATAATAAATTGCTTGAAAAATGGTGAGATCATTGCTTAGGTTTCTCATAAAATGGCAATAGTGTTTAAACTTAACAACTACTCATAAAATGGTGAGAGCGTAGTGAAAGTGACCAAGCTGACCTCAATAGAAATTGAGTGCTACCTACATAGTCCTAAAGGATCTCAAGTTAATATAGTTTAAATAGTGTGGTAAATAAAACAAAATGGTATAATAATGCCTATAATAAAATGGTATATAGGATTAATCCTAAGAGACAAGGCATGTCAATGGAAAATGGTAATTTAAAAAGTGAAAAATGGTTCTACTGCTCTTACTAATAGAGAGATGCATGTGCTAGTCAATATATGAGACAAAAAAAATGATTAGTTATAAATTTATTATCCAATACCCTTTCAAAAAAGTTGCCCTATCAATAAATTGCAATAGATCTAGATCTTAGTAATGTGTTCATGATCTTCATTGGTCATTAAGTCTATTTCCTTCCAACATTGAGACAATATATCCTTGTAGCCTCTATAAAAGAAAGTGTTACTGGTGATGGTAAGTAATGTTAGGATAAATGATATAAGTGGGTAATGAATAGGTGGATTATAATGGAAATTATAATGAATGGGAAACAAATGAATATTGATAATTTTAGTCACATGTAATGTTTTCATATTGGATTTGACATAATTTTGATTGAGGGGCCAAAGACCTCTAAAGATGCTCTTAATAGGACCATAATATTTTTTGTTGTTTGATATTGAGATTAGCTACCATATAATTATGCTATAGATTAGAATCTATATTGATTTATTCTTTGATAATGTCTTCATCAAGTAATGAATAACTTTATGCTCAACTATTGGTGCCTCGATGAGGTTTCCATCAATGAATTTATCTTGATTATACCTTAGTGCCTCTGAGAGGGTTTCATGAAGAGATGCTAAAATTTGACTTTGATTATCTTCTAGTGCCTTTGAAAAGGTTTCACTAAAATATGTTGAGTTTGATCTTTAATTATCCCTTAGCACCTCTTAAAATGTTTCACTAAGAGATTATTTTTATTTTAAATGAATGGGGTCTTCATCCCACTAATATTCTACACCTACTATGTATCCATGGATACAATTCAACAAAGTGTGATTCTATTGGTCCCAATCAATGTTTGTAGGAGGTGAAATGTACATATAATGGCTATGTTAGGTGGGAATAATGGGGGGATAATGAAAGGTAGCACAATCCTCATAGAAGATACTAAGATAAATTGTGTCGATGCTAAAGTAATCATCTTTAAAAACCACAGAAGGATCATAAATATATTCAAATTTATCTACAAGGAAATTATAACCAATGTTGTAACAAGAAATAATATATTCTATTTTTTAATATGATTCTAATACAAGGGACTTTTAATTTGATGTTGAAACTGATGTTGATTCTAGTTTTGACGCTTAATCTTATGTTAATTCAAAAATAAAACCTAGCTCTAATGTTGTTTCTTCATCTAATATGGTTTTTTATTTAATGTTCTATTGAATGGTAAATTTTGGACAAGTAATGGCCTATGATGGCATAATGGGCTCAATAGAAATTTATTCATCTAGGAAGGGTTCAACATAGACTAGCTCATATAAGTGAAACCCCTCAAAGAGAGGGTATTGTTAACCATTTTTTGCATGACCATTTTGTGTTTTCCTTTTGGCTCTTTTTGTTTCTCTCTTGCTCATTTTCTATGTTTGGTCACTTGCTTTATTGCTTGTCTTTTCCCTTTAGCCTCAACTGGTTCTTGCTCTTCTCCTTTGTTCTTTGTTTGTCCCTTTGCCTTGTTTACCTTAGCCTTTCTTACTTTCTTTTACCCTGAAGTGCCCTTCAAAAAAGGCTCTGAAGGGACACTTCTCTTCTAAGTGACCTTCATAACTTTTTTGAAGGGCCTTTCTTGCCTTGCCTTCCCCCCAAGTGTCCCTTCATACTATTTTTAAGGGCACTTTATTGTCCAAGTGACCCTTCAGACTTTTCTGAAGGGCACTTTGTTGTCCAAGTGACCATTCAGACTTTTTCAAAGGGCACTTTATTATCCAAGTGACCCTTCAAAAAAAATTGAAGGGCACTTTATCACCCAAGTATCCCTTTGGACTATTCTAAAGGGCACTTTGCTATCCAAGTGACCCTTCAGAAAAGTTATAAAGGGCACTTTGTCACCCAAGTGTCCCTTCAAAAAAATTTGAAGGGTAATTTTGCTCATTTTCTCTAAGGTTACCCTTTAGGATTTTTCCCTAAGGGCCCTTTGCCTTTGGAAATGCCCTTCAAAAAAGTTTTGAAGGACCATTTCCTTTGGAAATGCCCTTTAGAATTTTATGAAGGGACCTTGTGCCTTTCCCAAGTGTCCTTCAAAACTTTTTCAAAGGACACTTTCCCAAGTGTCCTTTAGGAAAATTTCCTGAAGGAAATAGATGTTACCTTGAAGCCAAAAGTCCTAAAATAATTCCTTTAGATAAATTATCTAAAGGAATTACTTCAATAAAATTACCTAAACAATAAGCCTGACCTAAATGGATCCCCATGATATGTTCTAATATGTCAAATTTGATGTATCCAATTAGCCATTGGGATTCAAAGACATGATGTGTCGTAGGATGTCAAATTTGATGCAGCTAATTAGCCAATGGGATTCAAAGACATGATGTGCCATAGGATGTCAAATTTAGAATGGCTAACTAGCCATTGAGGTGCAACTTGGTGATATACCATAGGACATCAAATTTATTGCTCAAAGTCTTCAAGTAAGAAGTGAAGTCATTAGGAAAACTTGAATGACTTTCTAGTAAAAATCAAGTTTCCCAACATGCTTGACTTATTACTTCTATAAGCAGAAGCAATCAAAGAACCCAAAAGAGCAAGCAAGGATTAAAGCCATTTAGAAAACCTAAAAGGGTCTTAAGAAAAGAAAAATTGGGTTTTCAAAATAGATTTGCTTATGAATTTTATAATTATAAGCAATCAAAAAACCTAAAAGAGCAAGGATAGTGCAAATTGGGTTTCCCAATATGCTTTACTTATAGGTTTTATAAGTAAAGCCATTTAGAAGGCTCAAATGGGCCTATAGTGCAAACCATGGAATCTTTTAAGAAGAATATAAGGTTCTTAGTATGGATCCAAGCCATTTATTATGGAGGTCCATCTCACCATTTATTTTGTAGCGATCCTGGTCATTTCAAGAGGGCAAATCAAAGAGAAGGACAAATTCCAACTGAATGAGAGAACAAATGGAATTAGTTTCACCAGGATGGTGATGGAAAACCATTTTGGAGACTTATATGTTTATGCCTAATAACTCTCTCTTCTCTCAATATTTTTCTATAAATAGGACCCTTGGTCTCTTGTTTTATCATCCATAGATAGTATGACGAAACCCTACTGGAATGTTCTGCCATTTTCTTGCCTTTGAGAAAATAAGCATAAGTCTATTTTCTTTCTAAGTTTTAGGCATTTTATTGGGCATGTAAGAGACATAGAGTGATATAAAGTGATTTTTTATCCTTTTGTTCTTTGTCCTTCATGATTTTGAGAAAATATTGATCCAATAGGTCATGTAGAGTGCATTATAGTTGTATGAGATTTTACACATATGTAACCCTTTTTTGGACTATACAGGTTGTCTTTCTAGTTACTTACCTTATGTGATCTCATTCATTTTATCTCTACATTGAAATACTTATGTCTGAATATTCTAGAGCTTGAATTATATATTATAATTTTTTGTATTGGGCATAAGTATAGGGCATACATGTGGATACTAATTCTTGGTGTATCACCATTTTAGATTAGGCTTTTCATTTATGCAAACTTATCACTCTTTTAACTCATACAAATGGTTAAATAGTTTTATTGGTATATAATATAAAATTAATAAGTATAACATAAAAATATACATGTGGGAATCCCTATCTATACCAAGACAAAAATACATAATCATTCAAGATCTTTTAGCTCTTTAGTTGACTCTAAAACTAGTTGAGAAAGAAGGTGTTGTCTTGACTAATTTAGACCAACCAATAAATAAAAAATTATGTCAAGTATATAAGATGTTAAATGTGGATAAAAATAAGGAAAAATAAAATAAATCTCTTCCTTGATAGTTAGTGACACTTTAGTTCATAACTACATGTGGATAGTAGAGCCAACAACACTATTATGCCCAAGTAAATTATAGATAAGCATGGTTTATTTTATGAGATAAATGAAAAAGGAGTATTGAAAATGGATGGGTCACCAGAAATTATATTAGGAATGATTAAATATCTGAATTTGACACTACACGCTTGTCCAAATGTTACTATTTAGCAAGATGTAGTTGTGGAGGACTTGCCTCCTTATTTTGCCATGTGTCTATCAAGAGACTTCACCTCAAAGATTAGGGGTTAATTATCAACTAATTAGACATATTTAATGCTTAAATTTTTTTATGGTACTAGGGTAAAAATCCATTTTTAACCCATTTCATATTTCCATTTGCATCCATATATGTTAAGTGTTGTAAACATTAACTATGTCATCTCAGATGAGGTGCTAGAAACTATTGGAGTGGAAACTGATTCACCTTTAGAGGGAGTTCAATATTTTTTCCTTGATGAATGGGATTCAAAATTAAATGATAATGATCCTTAAACTATAATTAAGAATGAGGGGCTTGGTTTTAATTGCCTCCATGAGAATGATGCACTAATTCCAGCCATGGTGAAGGATGATGAATCTAGTGAAGGTCTATGGTAGTTTTACTTTGATGGATCAAGGAAAAAGTATGGCACCAGGGATAGAATTATGTTGATTTATATATAAAATTAAATGTATTTGTCCATAATTAAATTTTATTTTGGTTCAAAAAATGTTTCAAAGTATGAGGTATTCATTCATGGTTTATAGTGAACTAGGAAGATGAAAATCAACACCTTGCAAGTTTTTAGTGATAGTGAATTCATAGTTCACCAAGTAAGAGGTCTTAATGTATGAAAATACACATTGCTTAGATATTATAAACATAGGGTGTGAGATTTAATTGAGTTTTTTTAGGATTTTTGTTTAAAAATCACACTTTATTAAATTGAAAAGACTAAAATATAAAATACAGCTAGGCATACAAAAAATATGGGTGGAAAAGTCACATCCCAAAAACCACACCAAGATAAAAAATCCCCAAGAATGTAGAAAAAACAACTAAAATGCCATAATGGCTAGAAAATATAATACATGTGCACTAACAACTAAAAAAATTATAAATCACAATAAAATAATCAACTCCTTAAGCAACATTAGTGAACATAGTAGCAGGTGGTGGAGGTGATGGAGGGTGCTGAGGCTTCCCTCCCCAGTCCCCATCAATAAGGGGTCCTCATCTAAGGTAAGAGGGTCCCACCCATCATTATGTTACTCTTAAGTTTATTGTGATTTCTCAAAATTTTGTTGTGGTGGAGAAATGGCAAGCATCTGACATGGGAACTTGTCTTACAGGGGAGCATCACAGCCTCCTCTACTACCACTATCATGATGAGATGATTCATGCCTAGGAGATGTCTAGAAAGAGTAAGGAGAGGAGATCCTCCAAATATAATACTTATGGCTTCAATACTAAGAAGCCTAACTCCTCAATCACATCCCTAAGGAGTAGTGTGTTTAGGTGGCTCTTGACTGACAACACAAGGGGCATTCCCCCAGTGATCTAGCTTATACTATAAATGGTGAAGTTCCAACCACACTTTATCCATTTTGATCTAGATCTAAAGGGTAAAATCGGAGATCACATTAATTTTCTTAGAAATTAAAAACCCAATTTCCATAGCTTCATGATTAAAACAAGCTTTATTTCTAAACTTCCATATTTGAAATAAAATATCAATGCAAAAAAAATACCAAAATCTATTATATCTTGCAGGAAGCAAGGTCGAGTCCCCTAAGAGAGCCATTTTCCAAGTGAACATTTTGGGTCTGAAGGGTTTAACAATAGAATGAATCCATCTCTAGGTATATTGATCATGGGGAAAAAACAAAAAAGGTGCTTAATGGTTTCTGTGTGGTGGCAAGCATGACATGTGGGATTAGGAACCCCCATATGCTTGAGTTAGTCTCCAACAGAGAGACCTTGATACATAATGCACCAAATAAAATGGGCATTTTTAAGTTCCAAGATATCCCACCAAATATTATTAATAATCCTTAGCTAGACATGGTGAAGAGAGGTAAGACTCCAATGTTTATTGAGCACCTCTATATCAATATGCTAGGGAACAATAAGATTATATCCCAACCTAGGGGTATAATGACAAAAAGGAGTGGGTGTAGGCTAATTCCAATCCTTCCACCATGGGGTGAGAGAGGACACTCTAATTTTGTGTAGATACTCACCATGTATGATATTATAAATTTCAAAAATATAATCTTTATCTTCTTTGTTAAGCTAAAACCTAGCTTTCATGATATTCCAAGGCAACCAATCTCAAGAAATTTTATAGAAAAGATCTCCAATGTGATTTATACCGTTTTTAAAAATCCTAATACTTTTTATGAACCATGGAAAAGGGAACATTATGGAAATTGATGATAGGGGACCACTAGAGAGATTAAAAATTAATAGAGAGACCATTTCTGAATCAATCTCCAACCTAGGGCAACTGAGACTTGAGCTTCTCTTATGCCTTCCATATGATTTGTATGACAAAAGATCCAAATATTTTTATAGGCATAGGAGTGAGGAGAAGGGTGTTGAAGTTAAGACCCCACCATGCCTTCCTGCTTAGAAGATATCTTTAAACAATGCAGTTTTGGATAAGGATCTTCTAGGCTTCATCTCCTTCGAAGCCTCTTATAATCCACTTGAAACTGAGAGAAATGCCCTAAATTTTAATGTCAATAAGGCCAAGAACACTTGCTTACTTAAGCCTATAGAATATTTCCCAAGACACTCTGTGAAATACTTGATGGCCTTAAAAATTGGCCTAGAGGAAGTCACAAAGAAGCTTTTCCAACTTGGCATAGGAGGCATTAGAAGGGGGCAAATAGGAAGAGTAATAAACATGACTAGTAGCTAAGACCTTAGAGTAGATCTAAAATTTCCTATCCAGAGTAAGAGGATTAATAATCTAATAGCTAATTTTATTTTTAACTCTCTATATGACAAAAGACCAAAGATCAATAGGGGAGGCCTAAAAGGCAAAAGGAATGCCAAATAATTTAAATTGAATGCTTGGGAGGCTCCATTTCCATTGGTAACCCTCAATCTAAGGGGGTTTAGGAGATAAATACTATCTATAGAATTAGGTCTTCTTCCATTGAATGGAAGATCTTAAAGCCAAAAAAAAAATATCAAGGCATTACATGGCATTTCTGACTAACTCTTTATCTTCTTGAAGATTAATAAAGGAGCCATCCACAAAGTGACCATTAACCAATTGATGATTTGAGGCAAGAAGAGAGATGCCTTTAACCAACCCCTTAGAAGTATAGTTAGCTAAAATGTGATTAAAACATTCTAAAGTAAGCACATAAAGGATAGCATCAAGTGGGGAACCTTATTTGATCAATCTATGTATCTCAAATAAGTGAGACTGTGCACCATTTATGGTGATGTAAGCTCTAACATCCTAAAAGAGCATGATAATAGTGTGAAAAAAATTTGGTCCAAAGCCAAGAACATACAACATGACCATGATAAAGGGCCATTCTATGTGGTTATAGGCTTTCTCAAAGTCAATCTTGACAAAAAGAGATTTTTGATTAGAGGTTCTAGCCCACTCCATGCCTTCCCATATAACTGTCACATTGTCTAGGATATAATGATTCTAAATGAAGTTTGTTTGTTCACTCCTCACAACCAGAGGAAAGATATGTTTGATCTTAAGGGATAAAGCTTTGATAATGATATTATAGGATACATTCAATAAAGTAATAGGACTCTAATTGGCTAGCACTTATGGGTCTCTAGCTTTGGGTATGAACTTAATATTTTCTTGATTTATGAGAGTCCCCAAAGAATTGGTATGCAAAGCTTCAAGATAAACCTTATACAGGTCAGGGCCCATAGTTTCCCATAAATAATGATTAAACTCACAAGGGAACCCATCAATTCTAGGATCCTTGTCAATGGCCATATGTGAAACAACTTCCTTAAGGTCATTAAGTCTAAGAGGTCAATCACAAGAGACTCTTTGGGCCTCTAAAAGCTTACAAAAGACACCACTCAAATAATGGGTGAGAACATCTTATCTGATAGTAATATCTGGCTAAGAGGTGAACACCTCTTAATAGTGAGCCATAAATTCTTGAAGTGCCTAAGGTAATTTGGTGAAGTGCCCAACTGCACCTTTAATGACTTTGATCCTATTGACCACTTGTCTAGACTAAAGCAGGGTAAAAAAATTCTTTGTCACTTTGTCATCCACTTTAAGCTAATGCATTCTAGCACGTAGCTAAGCTCCTCTAACATTATAAGCTCTAGCCACTTGGATTTTGTGTCTCTAGATAGCAACACAATCCTTTAATTTTACATTAAAAGGTGAGGCTTAAAGCTCTTGGGAGGATTTGATAAATTCTTGATTGGTGGCATGATGAATGCATCATCTAAAAGAGGCAACCTATTTGCCATATATTCTAAGGAAAGTGGTAGTACATTTGATAGCATCAAACCACCATATAATCCATCTACTAGACCAGATGGGCCTTAGATCAAGGTTATAGAAATGGCAAATGTGATTCAAGGTATACTCATGCTTGATATGGGTAGTGTTGATGTAAAATTGGGTGATCTACAACCAAACTTGAGGAGTAATCAACTCAACATTGAATAAAATGGGGTGATCGTCTAATAGAAAAGTATTTGGTATAACCAAGATAGGTTAAACTTGTATAGGCATAAAATATAAAAGATATTTTTTGGATAATAGATCCTGATTGATTCTTTTGAGCACCCTATCCTTACCTTGGCAAAAACTAGACCAAGTGAACCAATGTGACTGAGAATCTTTCTATTGGTGGTGATTGGAGTCAAACACCCTAAGTTTATTCTACATATAGAACCATGCCTCACATTTTACTACACACCACCTCATAAGAAGCTACCCTTCTTTGTCTTCTAGTGATTCTATCATATTGAAATCACCATAAAGAATCTAGTGAGCATCTCAAAGTGAGTCAGCTAGCCATCTCCATAATAAGGTACACTCAATAATATAATTAGAAGCATAAAGGTTCACTAACCCAATTATTTAATTGTTAAAATCAAAAAGCATCCAAACCACATAATTTGAGGGGTCAGACCTCATGAAATGATGTGTTGGGATAACTTTAGTGTAAATAAAGTCACAACTCCTCCACTGCTAGACCCATGATGAGTGGCTTGATAGATGGCCCCAGGTCAAATAATGTGTGCCATAGAATGAAGCATGAAGTCAAAAATTGTGACTTATTGAAGGCATAATGTCTTCATGTTTGAAAAGAATTGATAATTATTATTGACCTTATACTTACACATCATATCAGTAAGCCCTCTAATATTACATGAATAGACTAGCTTGGAAAACTACCAAGATTCATATCTCCCTCTTCCATGAGGTTTGAGAGGGCTAAAAACCTATTGAAAGCAATGATCAATATTGTAAAATATCCTTGAGTAAAGGGTTATCATTTATGTGATCCATATTCATCTTCACTATAAGTTGAAGGGCTACGAGATCAATATAACATAGCTTTATGATTGAAGGTAATGAGATTCATATAATCTAAGTCAATCATCCCTAAAGGGGGTTGTGAAATAAGGCTAAGGGTAGTAGAGAATAGTGGAGGGACTACAGTAGTGGCTACTTGTGATGAGCATGAAATGGGTTTAGGTGGATGAAGTTTCATAGATGAAGGGGACTTAGTTGGACCAGAGGTAGTGATAGAGGTATGTGAAGGGTGTGAATCATTATTCCTATTTGGTGCTCTACCAAGAGCATTTTTATGGTTAGTAATCATGATTCACCCATCATAGGTGCTAGTTGAGGGATTTGGGTTAGAACCATTACGTTCTTGGGACATGGTAGATGTGAGGGTACATTCCTTAATCATGTGTGAAGATGACTGGAAATGAAAGAAGGTATTTAGCAAATTTATATAAAGCACTCATTATGTGAAATAGTTATTGCCAACTTGAATATCAGTGGAATATTTAAGATCCTTAGCAAGGTTGATCTCAACATAGATGCTTTGTTTGGGGTGAACGACATAAAATTTAGACTGCTCATGACAAATGAAGCACCCCAATGGCTTGATAAATTCATGTAATACCAAAAGATGATAATAAACATGTAGATACATTTGATATCATATAAGATAAATTTAGTATCCCAAATGATATTAAAAATGGGAAAATTTAGTCACACATTAATGTGGTAATGAGGCCTTCCATTCTAGATAACCATGAGAATTGGCAGGTATTTGAGGATGACAATTTGATTGTTAGGTTCTTACAAGAAGAGGTTGAGTTATTCTCTAAGAATTAGTCAAAGTTGTTACAATATTATGGTGATCATATTATGTAACTAAAAACTAATAAGTTTCCCAAAGAATTGGTCACACTTGAGAATATATTTAGTGGTGATGATTAATTAGGAAACATAAATCATCTTTGTCAACTAGAGAAGAGTATTATGCCAATGTCGAGATTGTAGCTAGTAAGAACTTGAAATTTGGTAAGGTATGCACTCCTTCACAAAATAAATATTTCATTGAATTATGTAGAAGTTTTGCATATGCATTTTCATGGTAATATAGTGATCTAAAATGATTTGACCCAAGAATATCTCAATACACCATTTAGCTAGAGGTTAAAACCAAACCAACGAGACAAAGGCAAAGGCCCATCAATCCAAAACTTGAGCCTTTGATGAGAGATGAAATTCATAATCTCATAGATTAATTTATTAATAATTAAGCACTCAACTTGGGTATCAAACCTTGTTCTAGTATGGAATAAGAATAATGAGATTAGACTATGTGTTGATTTTTAGGATTTGAACAAGTCTTACCTTAAATATCACTATCCATTGCCATCCATAGAATAAATTTTGTAGTTCATTATAGGTTCAGAGAGGTTATATTTTTTGGATGGATATAGTGGCTATAATAAAATCTTTGTTAAGGAAGAGGACCAATTTAAAACAACCTTCAGTATAAAGTGGAGGACCTTTACATATAGAAAAATGCCTTTAACTTTATCCAATGCTAGAACAACCTTTCAGAGGGCCATGGATATGGAATTCCAAAGTGATATTAATAGGTTTTTAATTTTATATTTGGATGAAATAATCATGTTTTTAAAGAGTTCAAGTGAGCACATGGTCTACCTCAATCAAGTGTTCAAAAGGTGTAGGCAATTTGGGGTGTCTCTGAATCCCAAAAAGTGTGTTTTATTGATTCATGAAGGTAAGATTATTGGGTATGTGGTTTCAAAGTATGGTTTAAGTATAGATCCTAAAAGAATAGATTAAATTCTTGATCTTTCCTTGACTAAGCACAAAAATGACTTTCAAATATTCTTAGGAAAAAATAATTATATAATAAGATATATTTCATATTTTCCACTTTAGCTAAGCCACTTATAGCCATGCGAAAGAAGAATCATAGTTTCATCTAGTCCAAAGAAGGAATAAAGAGTTTTGAAAAGATAAAGAGAGCCATAACTAATGCTCCTACACTCATAAATCTTGATTTCATAAAAGACTTCATCTTGTATACATATGCTAACATGGACACCATTTTGGGTATTCTTATGTAATAGAATCATGAGGCCTTGGAGAAATCAATAACCTTCTTCAGTCAAGGCTTAGATGAGTATGAAACAAGGTATTATTTTATTGAAAAACATGGACTTTTTGTAATTAGGTCTCTCAAGAAGTTTAGATAATTGTTGTCTAATAACAAAATACACCTAATGGTTACCCATCCAAGTATCAAGAAGTTCCTCTTGAACAAAGATATAAATGAGAAGAGATCTGGTTGGATAATGAAGGTAATGGAGTATGATGTGGAAATCAAGGTCAAAAAATTGATTAGAGGTAAAGAAATTTGTGAGCACTTATCCCAAGACATATAAGAGGCTAATGAAGTGGTTTTAGTGTCAAATGATGAAGAAGTTGTAGTTGATCATACCTCATCTTCTAGCTAGTTTCATGAATTGGTAAGATATCTCCAAGATGGTCTTTATCCTTCTCATTTAAGTGATTCAAAAAGAATATATTTTATATTTCAATCCATTACATTTCTTCTTGTTGATGATGTTATTTTCAAGAAAGATATCAATGGAATGTTGCTAAGGTGTATAGAGCCAATCCAAACACAAAGATTGCTTGAATAATTCCATTATGAACATGGTGGAGGACATTTCTTAACAATGACTACAACCCTTAAATTCATGAGATATGGGTAATATTAGCCACACATATTTGGTGATTGTCATGCATGGGCTAGGAAATGCAAATAGTGTGTTATGTTTGAAGGGAAAGTGAAACTTGTAGCATTACCTCTCCAACCAATTGTGGTGGACTAGACCTTTGTCTAATGGGGATTGGAATTTATTGGCCTCATCAATCCTCTATCAAGCTCAGGCCATAAGTGGATCCTTATGGCTATATATTAATTCATAAGATAGATAGAAGTAGTAGCATTTAAAGAAACAAATAAATCCAATGTTATAAATTTCTATGAAGGTTTGCTTACTAGATTTAGGGTTTCTTCAACCATCACTTTGGATAATTCCATGGGTTTTGTGGGAATCAGGATCATCCAATAGGCTATTCAACATGGTGTTTGCCTTATCACTTCATCAAACTACTATTTACAAGGTAATGGCCTTGATAAGTCCATAAATAAGAACCTAATTAAGATAATAAGGACTATTGAAGATAATCAAAGGTAATGGAATTTAAAGTTGAATTCAACTCTATGGGTTGATAAGATCACATACACAAGATCAATAACGAACTCTCCATATAAGCTGGTATATGGTAAGCAATCAAGGTTACCCATTTCTCTTGAGTTTCCTACTTTAGAACTAATGCATCAGCTTGAGTTGTTGGAGAATGAACTAATGGAGATTAGGTATGCTGAGCTTATTGAGATGGAAGAAGTTAGAAATCACTCCATGCTAGCCATGGAAATTCACTAAGCACAAGTGAAGAGAGCCTTTGATAAAGGATATTCTTCATGAAGTTTCAAAGGAGATTTGGTTCTCAAGTGGGTTGAGGATAACGATAAACTAGGAAGGCATACTAATTTTGAATCCCTTTGGAGTGGACCATACATAATCTCCAACTGCAAATCCTACAATGCCTTCTAACTTGCAAAGATGGATGGTGAGGAGCTTCCAATTTAGTTAATGGGATACATCTAAAACATTGTTTTTAAGATTTAAGTTCTTTGTACATAGTTTATTTTACTCCAAGTGTTATTCTAGAACATTATTTTTTTATGTTTTGTCTCAAATAAATTTTTTTATTTGCACATTTACTTTGTTAGTTAGTTTCCCATGTTTTGTGTGTTTCCTTCCTTATTTCGAGGAGGAAGTGTTATTATTTCAAGTGAAAGAGGTACTTATATTCATCAATTAGATATTTAATTTTTTTTATGAATCCAAAATTCATGTAAATTATCTGGTTCTCAAGCATACTAGGGATGCTTCCTAGTTGAGTCACCAAAATGTTGGCAATTTTGACCTCACAGGTCAAATTATCACCCCTATCATTCAAAACATTGCATGCCATGCCATTTTATCTTTTTGGTTAGTAGTATAGTATTAAAAATTAGTTAAATTGATCATTATAATCATGATTATTAGGTCTTAGGGTTGATTAGGTGAATTAAGATTTTGTCCTTCATTTATATTATGCTTGTCTAGTCATTTTTGGCCTTTCCGAGCCATTTTCAGTGGTGAGAAGAGTATAGAGTGTATTTATGAGTTTAATATAATTCATCAAGGTAATTTTATGCTTAAAATATGAAAAATTAGGTTGATCACATTCTGGACTAACTTCATGACTAATTTCCATGCATTTTTGACCATTTTGTGCCCTCTAGAGAAGGTTTTGATGGTATATAATCAGTAATAACATTAATTAAATCTTAATTCACCTTAAAAAACATGTGAAAGACTCAAGAACACATTTTAAATCATTTCAATCAGTGTTCCTTAGTAATTTGACCTTTTTTAGTACAAAATAGACCTTTTTGAGGTATTCATTTAGGTTTTTATAGGTTTTTTATCAAAAAATAATCTTATAGGACCAATTATTTCCTAAAATGGTCATATAATTTGTTTTTAGGAAGTTTTGGGTGAAAAAATGACAAAAACCCACTTTGTTCCTATATCGACCTTGGCAGCTCCAGAAGGGTAGTTTTCAAATGCGTGGTACAAAAATAAGAGAAAGAGTTAGGAGATGAAACTTTGAAAAATTTAAGGGGTCAAATTAATATTTAATTAATTGTAATTTTTTCATGTATTAGAGTCTTAATATTTATGAACAATCATTATGAGTGATAGCAGGTCACTATAGCCTATGCATCTAAGAGGGGTCTATTTTTTCACCTATTTATCAAGCTCAAAAATATATGGAGAGTAATTATCTTTATGGATGATTTTATATTTCATTATTTTAATTTTAATATTGGTTTCATCTGATAAATCCTTCTAGGATGGTATTTATAACATAAAACCATATTTCCTTCACTATCTTTGTGAATGTTTTTTTTGGTCAATTTTAGAAAAGAACTTGAGTTTTAAATCAAATGTTTTAATAATAATAGTTTATAAAATTTAATAAATAATTCATGACACACCTCATTCATCTAATTAAGGGTTCATAAGTATCTATTCTGAGTATATCTCCTTTGACAGAGTTTAAGTTGAGTTAATCTCTTCAACAAGGTACAAATGGATTTCATAAGATTGATTTTAATGTTTAATAGGTTATGAGGTGATTTTGGATAAAATTAAATAACTCCAAACATTATATTAAATATTAAGGAGAATAGTGTCCTATCAAGTGATGAAGTGACTATTGACCATGGCTCATGCACAATAAACACCTATAGTCATGAATGAATTATTACAATAAATCAGGTTTTAAGGTAACTTTCTTATTTGAGGATCATAAGAATTTTAATGAGTTATTATTTGAATATAGAGTGAATGTGATTATAATGTGAGGAAAATTGAAGATCAAATGAAAGATGACACATCAAACATTGAAAAACCATCCACTGTCCATACAAAGTGCAAGGTACATGCAATTGTCTTGCTATTGGTTTGAACAATGGAGAAAAGGATAAGTTATAACCTAAAGAGGTAATATTAGTTGAAGAGATCATAATTAAATAAGACATAAAATCCAATCATTTCAATAAGCCAAGAACATTTATGTAAAGTGTCTTACTCAACTCTCTCTCAGCTCAAGCACACCTATATGGACACCTACATTCAGCCTCATAAGGTCTTAGCAGGATCTCTAAACTCAAATATGATAAGTGGGAGAGTTGAAGGTAAAATTGATAGTTTTGTTTGATAAATATTTATTTTCAAATGGAATCATGATCAAGGTGATGAGATATTTTCCTAAGGATCTACAACTAATAATTTTCACCTATAGCCACAAAGGAGACACAACCTATAGTCAAGATGTCTTCAAAGTGAATTAGAAATGGTGAAAAATATTATAGACCTCTTTGCTAGCCTAAGGGTCTTAAAAACTTCACCCCTTACCTCCTAACTCACCTTAGTCCCTTTTTTACAAAGTTTAAGGTTTTGTTGTAGAAATTAAGGTTTTTTGGAGTTTTTAAGGTTTCATTTTTAGGTTATATATGCTCTATTATGCCTTCAAAAGCTTAATAATGGATTATGTATAGGCTTGGGCTTCCCTAAGGTGTAGGTGGTTAGATTTATAAGGAGTCTTACCCTCCCATTTCATGCCCTATCCATATCACTACCACTTCAAATTACCATCACTATAATTTTACTATCTTATCCCTTATTTTCTTGTTCTTATCACCCTTATCTATCCATTTCCATCCTTATTTGCCCATTCATCCTTCATTCTAGGTATAAAACATAATAGTAAACTAAATTGATCCCTTAGAACCCTCAAAATGGATAAATTAAAAATATTTGGACTGATACTGGTCCCATAGCTTGTCAAGGAGATAAAAAAGGCCTATAGCCAATCCATGGCCCCTACAATAGAGTTCCAAGAGCATTCCATGGAGTGGAAGTATATTCAATGAAAAATATGAGTTGAAAGGGGAAGAAATTATGATGAGTTCTAAACAAGAACTCAATTCCATAAGAACACATGAATTATCTTAAAGCACTCATCTTAGGTTACATACTTGAAACCTTTATCTGTATAATATAATTTTCCCTCCTTGGTGACTAAGTACTAAGTGGATTTAAGATTGAAAATATAATGAAATTATTAAATTTGAATGATTAGAGGTATTAATGCTTTTAAATATTATTATAATAGATCATTACCCCCATAATTAATCAAATCACTCTCTTAGGGGCCATATGTACACCTACAACCACCTCCATTAGCTTAGGCTTAACACATGAAAGAAGGTTTAGTAAAGGTTATGATTAATGAGATTGTGCAGCCTCTTATGAGAGTTCAAGTGATGATGATATCAAAGAGGCCTAACACCTACAATTTCAAAGACATTGACTCCCTCAAGGAGACCTAACATAGTAAACACCTACAACAACACCTTAGGGACCTATAATCACCATGACAAAGGGAAAAATAAGAATAGTTGCATTCGATAGGAGTTTGGAATACTATGTGTTCTTGAGGTAAGATTTAGGATAAGTGTGTCAAAATATAAATCATCTCAATGATAAGGCCTAGTATAGGACTGGAGCTCAGTCTAAGGAACATACGTATCTTTATCTCTTTCTATTTTTGACTGTGTTATAAGTAAATGAGTCCAAATGATGTAAGAAAACAATGATTAAAAGAGGGATATTGTGTAATAAGGTCATTAATATTACTAAAGTAAGTTGAATAAGATAATATATAGCTCCACCATTCCAAACCTTCTCTTGGACAACATCTACAATAATATTATCTACATACAGTTAGTTTTCAAGAGAAAAAAAGTTAAGTTACAGAAAGTAGCGATTGAGATAGTGGGAGGAAATATTGAGTTCACAAAAGAATTCATAAAGAAACACACTTAAAAATAGATCCAAGATACTAATGTGTAAGTAGTATTAACCTCTACTTAGTCAAGAACATAGAATATACACCTACATGCTAAGTATAGCAGACTTGGGAATAGAAGGCACTACTATTTCAATGGCTCAAAGATCAAGGGAAATTAGGGTACCTCAATACATGTGTGAGGTATTATAATAAAAAAATGGGTCAAGGTTAATAAAAATCCATCATATAAAATGATAATACTTAATTCTTAGTCAAGTTATAGACAAGAAAGAGAATGCACAAAGTTTCTAGCAAGATATAGTCAACTAGCCCTAAGAGGGCATTCATATGCATTGAGATCATTAGAAAAGTTAAAAACAAAGGGTGAAATAAAGGTTTGAAATCATATTATGGGATAAATAAGATAACCCTATAGCATTCAATGAGTTTAGAGTTGAATGAACTTAATAGAGCATGATTGCAGACCTGTAGGGTCAGTTTAAGTTTATTGTCCTCCAAACCCTTCATATGTAAATTAGGTGTTTAAAATGGCTGATCACTCCATGAAGTTACAAAATATGATGAAGGAAGATATATTTAAGATATAGGATAAATTATTTATGATGTTTGGTCCATATACAGTGGCATCCATCTCAAGGGTTCCATGCCAACATAGTCTGCAAGCAGTTTGGGGCTAGTTTTGACCAAAATGGTGTTTTGAGACCCTTTTAAGCATAGATATGACCCCAAAATTGGTAAATATTTATGTTATTACCTATTATATATTAAAATAGGATCATTTTGTTTTTAAAAATAATGGGTATACCCATTATTTTCTCTCATAACAAGGCTTGTCTAAGGCAGTCATTCAGAGGGTGAAAAACGCGCCCATGCTATTTGAAGTTTGAAAAACAAGTTGTGGACCTAAAGAGATTTTTATTTAAATTAAGGATGATTTTAAAATTTTTATAATCCTTATTTATATGTATAATACCTAGACCAATATTAAACATCTATGAGCACGACAAATGAAAGAAGAATCATTACAGCGAATGCACACATTTGTGGGGAAAAATTCATTACGGGGGTTGTTTTCAACCTCATCACTAGGCCTTTGTTCCCCCCCAATGATAAATTACAAAAAAAAACATAAAAAATCATAAGGTATGTGTAAATTGGTCTAATATTTATTATTATAGGAATGTAAAATGGGCATATATGAGCATGACAAAGGAACAAAGATTAAGTATAGACAATAGTTCTTGTAAATTTACGGAGATAAAATATTTTAGGGTTTATTAAAAACCTCTTCACATTAGATCTACTTCATCCCCTCTATCTAAAATATAAAACACAACATAACAAATCACAAAGTGGAAGCAATTTTTAAAAATATTGAGTATTATATAAGTGTAAAAATAATATTAAATTTGTCATGGCCAATAGATGGAGAATCATTATAAATACTTATGTTGATCCCTCATTTGAATCTATATTCATAAAATAATAGAACATCCATTTAAATTGAATTATAATATATAGGCAGCTTTGGAATAATTGTCCTAACCCAATGGGAATCCCATCCCCACTAGTGGATACACCATCTAAAACCCTTATAGGATATCCAACAGCTAGATGGGAATGTCTAAACTAGGGTCATGCATGCAATGATGATTGGGTACTAATTTATTTATCCTAAACTAATTGATTACTATCTATAAATAATAATTAAACTAAAAAATTTCACCATCAATAGTAATACATAAAAAAGTATATGATTTGCTCCACTTCAATACAAATTTCTTGTAAGAAATTATTTCCTTTTGGATCATCTAACATAAATCTGAAGCATTCAACATTTAAAGTATTATTTTTCAACACATAATTTGTATACAAGTCAGTTTGGATTATGGTTTACAACATTGAATGTTATCTATGAATTTCATAAAACATTCAAAAAATTGGTTGCTAGAACACTACAATTTATGCCCCTTAATAAAATGACATGCCAAAAGGAAGGATAAACTAATTAAATTTTAGAGTTTCTTGCTAACCCCCTTCATATCTGAGAGTTTATTCTGGGCTACTTTCTATCTTCACATCTCAAGGGGATGGTTCTTTTGTAGGTTTGGAGATATATCTTTATTTATCTCTTTATTCTTCAAAGTGGAATTTATTCTTTCTTCTTTTTGAATTGGCTATATACTCAGTCCACTTGGATCTCTTTGTGCAGCCTTTCATCCCCAACATGTTTTCTATGTTGTGTATATATTATTGTTTATTTAATAAAACATTGTGTGTTCATGCTATATTCAAATTATTTGGTTGCATGTCCTTAGGACACTAGCTATAAGTGACATTGATCATGGCATAAACAATCTTCTAAAAAGATCTAGCATAAGCAACCTAAGTAGTTTAAATTGGCCTAAAAATTGGGAAGATCAAACTAAAGAGATACAGTAGTTTGGGAAGGTCCCTACAAGTTTGAACTACCACATGTTATCTATTTTATAATGTATAAACAATATAATCATATAATAAAGTAGTTAATAAAAAATTTATATGAATAACAATATTATCTCTAGAGTTATGGCATCATCTATTTTTATTGTATAATTTGGAACATAATAAGGTATGTGATATCTATGTATTTTTTCTAGATCAATTTAAGTGAGATTGTATTTTTTTTAATGAAATTTTGATTGTGTAAATCTATGAAAAGATTTATTTTCTATTTATCTTATATATTATTTGAGTAACACATACTTTGACACCTTATTTTGAATATTTAATTATCAAATGTACTAAATTATATTTTAATTAAACAATTATGAATGTTTATAATGTGGGCAGATTATTTAATTCTAATCAATAGGTATTAATAAAGAGGAAATAATACACTGATGGTCAATGGGATGCTCTTCGAAACACCAATGATCATTAATCTCTTCCCTCAAAAAGTACTTGTCTTCATAAAAGTAGAATATAATAAGATATTTACTTAAAGTAGACAAAATAATTTTATAAAGCAACATGAATTTTTTTATTGGTTTACTTCAGAAGATGAATATTGAGATACAGGTGTTGTATAACCAAATCTTTGTTAACATAATGCCTTTCCTAGTTGCTAAGATATATGATACCTCCATTAATTTATAGATGATTGATTTTTTCTTGCTATATTTTTTAATTTAATTTAATTTATTTTATTTTATAGGATGAAACTCAAGTTTTACAAGGATCCTAAAACCACAATGTTCAATAAGTAAACATGAAATACCAACCAAAAAATAGGAAAGAAACATGCCACCCAATCTAACCAATAACAGAGGTATTTAGCCAAAACCTTATAAAAACCATGAAACCAAAAAATAATAAAATAGGACAAAAAGAAAGATGAGAACAAAAAATATCCCTAAGGCTCCTCAGAGCCTACATGATTCTCCACCATTATGAGCTTGATCTTATTTATGTTCTCATATAGCTTAATATTATTTGTTTTACCCCTTGTGCAAATGCTTAGGCCTTGCACCATCCATTCCTTTTGCACAATTGATGCCTTAGCCTTAAGGACATCTTGGTGCCTTTTTTCTTCTCAAAACCTTTAGTTTTTTCATTACTTATAATTCTTAAGGTGGAGGTGGCTTTGGTGGGATTGGGACTAGTGGCTTCCTTGAGTTTACTAATAGGATTTATGTCTATCCCTAGAAATTGAGAACCACCTTTCATTATTTTGGGGTTGCTCTGAGCTTGCTTCAGCTTATCCATCTCTGCCTTCTTAACATTCTAGTCCTCCATAAGGAAGACCATATGACATCCCAAAATCTATAATGTTTCTTGGAAATCATGTAGCTTATTTTGTATCCCAAGGGGGGGTTACCCAATTATCTATTATCCTCTCTCCTTATGATTTTGGTAACCCTCAGAGCTCAAATTTCAACATTTAGTTTAATTTTCTTCTCCCTTGATAAGGGGAAGCTTGGACCTTCCTCATTTATTTTATGTCTTCTACTCATTTTGACATATAATAGGATATATTAGAGGTAAAATAAGGTGGGAGGGTGTTGAAGGGATGGGATCACCCACACATTCTTTCATTAGGTTTTTAGAATCTTCCCCTATGTTTTTCTCCCTACTACATTTGGTAGTCTAGACCTTGACTCCTTGTTGGGCTTTCCCCCTATTAGCGAGTATTAATGTGATCCCTTGGTTAGTGTTGGGCTTATTTTAAAATTTTAATAGCATATTTTTAGGGGATAAGAGTATAAAATATGAAATTCTAATGTTTTGACCATTAAAATGGTTTAGGAGCAAGAAATGGTGAGAAACAATGTTGGTGAACTTTCCCTCTATGGTTGAGTATTTCATTACCTATAGGGAAATGTCTAGACAATGCTTGGGTAGATTTGATCTCAAAAATCCCTTATTCTCTATGTGGAAAGTGGTGTTAGTCTCAAATAAGGTCTACATTAATTCATGCTTCCTATGCTTATCTTTGTAATATTTAGGGCCTTCACATGACATGTATGTGACCCCACCAATCAGCTCCTTCGATATTCAACCCTTATGCCTTTGAAGGTCACCCTCCTTTATTTTCATCCAAAAGAATTTTTTTCGGAAAGAATTTCATCATAGCCCTCAATTCTTAGCATAAATTGAATGATTCCACCCTTGCATAATTTTTTCCAAACCTTCCAATTGGTTTGGACCTCAATACAGGATAATTGTTTAAGGTTATCCTTGTCACCTCCCATCTCTTTAATCCTTCTCTTGATCATCTTCTAAAAATGTTTGTAAATGCTTAAGGTGAGAACAAAATAGTTAAAATTTTCATGGAGTGACTTGTTACAATTGAGATAATGTCTCAAGAGATGATGTCAATAAGGCTAATACTTGTAATAGGTGTAAACATTATATCACTTGATGTGGTGAAATATAAAATTAGATATATTTTCAAGTCATACATTTGACCCCATCCCTATATAGATTAATAAGTGTTTGTGAATCATGATTGAATAAGGTGCTGATAGGGGGAGATTGTTAGGCCTGTGCCAAGATGTAAGGTCTGGGTTTAGGACCACTATCTCAGCTAGGACATATATAAGAGATCTTGATATATGTGACTGATGGATGAATCATAAAAATAAAATATAAGGCCTTTAGATTCCTCAATGATTTATATGATGGTATGATAATATTTGACCTGACATAAAATAGTGTTTATTATGTTTAAGGAGTCACCTTTAATGGCCAACTTCTTAATCTTAAGTTAAATGGCTAGTTAAATGCCCCAAAGAGTATATTTAGCCTCTACAACATGATTATTTTGGATGCCCATTAGACCCATGTAGGTAGATACCACCATCCCAAATTCATTATTGATAACCCACCTCCCTCCCACCCTTCTTGGTTTGCCCTTGGTTGACCCATCAAATTTCAGCTTTAGTTAACCACCTAGGGGAAAGACCATTTGGTAAGGCTTCTAGCTAAATTATGCCTAGGAGAAGATATTTTGGGAGAGATATTCAATTGATGGAGGATTAAAAAATCAATTGTTAAGGGAGGGGTTTTATCCTTGGGGATAGAAACTTTCTAATTTTCTGAGATAGTAACACACAACTTGTGAAAAAATATTCCCAGTATTTCCATTATTGTTCTCAAAGAGACATGCATTCCTAGTTAACCATATTTACTAGAAGAAGTGAAGGAGAACAAAGAACCACAAAAAGGATAGGAAGGGGAGGTTTTATGGAGGTTTCCATTAAATAATTAGGTCAATAATGGAGTTGGGTTTGGCCTAGGTAACATTGAATATTTGAAGGAGGTAGTCCAAGATAATAGAACTAAATGGGCACTCAAGGAAAATATGGGAAACTAATTGCTCATTATATTTGTAGAGGACACACCTATTAGTAATGATCAATCCATGCTTAGACTAATTTTCCACTGTGAGGATTTTATCCTAAATGGATAGCCAAAATAGAATATTGATTTAGGGAGTAAGATGCTTAATCCAAAGGTCTCTCTAGTAGGTCTAGTCATCCTTCAAATAGAGATTAGAAATAAATATAAATTTAATAGAGTAGTCCCCACTATCTTCAAGTGACAAAAGTATGGAATCTTCCTTTGGAAAAATAGAAATGTGGGTTTGTTAAAGCCTAAGGTTTAGATCTTATATTTCCTAGAGAATATCCTCATTATTTGACTCTAAGGATAGAGTCTTCTGATTCATGGTACCTTTAAAATTAGACTAATATTCCTTAACCCTACACCCTATGGAAGTTTTTAATAAAATACTCAAGTTATTCCAAGGAGGCATTGAATCAAGTGGAGTTTCGGTCAGCCAAAGCTCATCCTAGAATTCAATATTTTCATTATTTATAAAATTTTAACTACTTCCTTTCTACATGAGACTTTTACTACTGGAGATGGCCTTCAAGAAGGTAGAACCATCATTAATTCCATTTTTCTAGAGAAGACTATCTTCTTCTCTACCCTATAGATACTTAAATTTTATGATATAAGTACATTGATTGTCTTCCTTATCACTTACCATCCAAATTTGGTAATAATATCTTGATTCATACTTTTTATCCACCTAAGACTTAGTCCCGCATTAGCTTTTGGAAGGTAGGCTTTCTCCCACGTAATGTTGTCAATTAGGAGTGTGACCTTGAGAGAAAGTGTGTTATTCCTCACTCCTATTGAAACATGGAATCTCTCCTAAGTGTGGGTGACTTCAAAATGGAGATAATATCTAGAGATTATTGGTTTCCTTGTTGATCTCACTAAAACTTACTATCAATCTACTATCTATTGATTCTAGCAATGAAAAGGGGTAAATGTCACTGTTTACAATGAAACGAAAAGAGAAAACTAGAAATGAAGGTGGTGCACCAATTTTTTGTGACCACTTATGATTTTAATAAAAATATTATGAATGGGAGAAAATTGCACACATTCTCTACACTCAAGGAGATTTCTACAAAAGTGTTTCACAATAAGGATTTGACAAACATAGTTTATGCAAAGAAGGACTAAACTCACATCCAATGCTTGAAATTAAGATGGTTTAGAAATTTAAAATGACCTGTAGAATATAAAATATCTCTCATGAAGGTATAATAACTAGATAATAACATAGGAAAATAAGTGCTTCACTAGATTATATCAATGGCAAACACATACACATCACTAAAAAACCTTGAAAATTAACAAATAAAGCTTCTTATTTCTCTCAAAAGTTGAATACAAATTTTGTTAGCCTTTAGGCACAAAAAAAATCAAATAATTATTGTTACATTCTATAAAAATGAATTCAAATATCAAAATAAATGCTTGGAGACGAATCAGCCCCAAAATAGGGGACTTCAAATTTGGTCTTACTCTTCCTTTAGTGCTACATATCATTTATTCAGCCTTCCAAACATTAGTCATTCATAGGTTGGAATGTAAAATATATTATTAAATGTCTTTTAGACTCAATAACTTTTTCATAATGGCTAGTCAAGCTTAGACCACATGTAGAGTGCCTAGATTCTTGTTACCACCCCTAAATTTTAGTTTTCATGTCTTCTTGGTGAATGAGTCTTCTTCCATGGATGTAGGCATTGAATTATATTAAATTCCTCATTTTAACCCTTATTTATTCTCATAAATGATTTTTCAAAACTTTCCATAATTTTTTGGGAGACTTCTTCCATCTTCTTTTTGACTTTGTCTCTAAGGTTGGCATAGGAAGAAAGGGAAGACCTACTTGAGTTAGGAGACCCTTTGAGACTTATTCCTATTAATTTTAAATCTTTTCATGAATTATTCCAAGTAAAAATTTGGTGTATCATATCATGGATCATATTTTTAGGGCCTTATTAGGAGTCATATACATTGATTTAGTCCCTTAGCTCCTCAAATATATCATTTCCCTCTAGGTGTAGAAGGCAAAAGTTGGTTTCTCTTCAATTTTTCTTCAATTTTATTTATATCCTCCATGGAATACTTATTAAGACCATACCATAAATTTAAAAATTCAATTTTATCCATTAAACACTCAACAAGACTTGGCTCTACACCAAAACCATGCATTTCCTCTAAATTCCTTGTAACCCTTTTTAATCAAATCTCCTTGTCTGAGATAATGTGGAGATAATATTGAGAAAACAATAAAATTTTTAGACACCCTCCATACCCTTATAAATAAAAAAAATTGTGTCCAAATTCCAATTGTAGATATCCTTTTTAACAGATTCTTTTAGCCAAAGTAGGCCTAATTAGCCCTCCTAGGACTAGAAGGTGAAAATATAGATCCTGAGACCCCACACACATGTGAAACTAAAAAAAATGTTTCATTAACTTTACCCATGTTTTCATAATTATCCATGTCAATTGTGGTGGTGTAGAACACTATGGAGGTACAAGACCCTTGAAATGGCCACTAGCAAGCTTGCCTTTTTGAGGTATTTTCTGATTGGCAAAAAAGGATTGAATGGTTTCGGAATATTTAAATGATTTATTATACATTTTTGAGATTTTATAGGTAAATAAAGTATCAATACACATATTTAATTGATTATCATATTTATACACTCTCTAAAGCCCTTGTTTTATCTCAAAAACATGAAAAAGTATAGTTTTTGTACTATTAAATACAAATGAAGGTATAAAAAAAAATCATGTGGAATACCCTATAATATTTTAATACAACCTATATTAGTTTTCAAGAATCAAATTTGGCATTTTATGAGTTTTCCAAATCAATCTTTGCAAACTAGTCCAAGCTGGGGTTTTAGGAGGGTTTAAGACCTATTCAAGGTCTTAACAATTGTTCATAAAGAATAGACATAAACATGACCTCCTAATTCAAAAAAATTATTTTTATTGGACCCCTTTAACACCTAATTATTCTAATAGGTCCCATTCAAAGTGTGAGATATGGTACAAGCATTTGAAGATGGCCTTCAGACTACTTGTGTGCAAACTGATAGATTCTAAAATTGTTTGAAGGTTATATGATGCATTTTACCACTCCTTGGAAATTTAAATCTCCTTTTTGGGTCTTAAACACCCTTATAAATCTTTCATTTTCCATTAAACTGATAACAATAGCTTGAAAGGGTCTCAAAGTGTCACCAGGGTCTGCAATTAAGCCTAAAGCCTGACTACGTTATTTTTTTATCCAAGGATTTTTAATATTGGTCTAGGTATTATACATATAAATAAGGATTATAAAAATTTTAAAATAATTATTAATTTAAATAAAACTCTATTTAGGTCCACAACTTTTTTTTCAAACTTCAAATAACATGGGCATGTTTTTCACCCTTTGAATGACTGCCTTAGACAAGCCTTGGTATGAGAGAAAATAGTGGGTATACCCACTATTTTTACAAAAAAAATTATCATATTTTAATATTTAATAGGTAATAATATAAATATTTACCAATTTTGGGGTCCTATCAATGCTTAAAAGGGTCTCAAAACACCATTTTGGTCAAAACTAGCACCAAATTGCTTGCAAACTATGTTGGCATGGAACCCTTGAGATGGAGGCCACTGTATATGGACAAACCATCATAAATAGTTTATCATATATCTGAAATATATCTTCCTTCATCATATTTTTTAACTTTATGGAGTGATTATCCATTTTAAGCACCTAATTTACATATGAAGGGTTTGGAAGACAATAAACTTAAACTGACCCTACAGGTCTGCAATCATGCTCCTTTAAGTTCCTTCAAATCTAAAATAATTGAATGGTATAGGATTATCTTATTTATCCCCTACTAGGATTTAAAACCTTTATTTCACCCTTTGTTTTCAACTTTTCTAATGATCTCAATGCATATGAATGCCCTCTTAGGGCTAGTGGACTATATCTTGCTAGAAACTTTGTGCATTCTCTTTCTTGTCTATAACTTGACTAAGAATTAGGTCTTATCATTTTATATGATGTATTTTATTAACCTTGACCCATTTTTTTGTTATAATACCTCACACATGTATTGAGGCACCCTGATTGCCCTTGATCTTTGAGCCATTGAAATAGTAGTGCCTTCAATTCCCAAGTCTGCTATACTTAGCATGTAGGTGTATATTCTATGTTCTTGACTAAGTAGAGGTTAAACCTCCTTATACATGAGTATCTTAGATATCTTTGGAAGTGTGTTTCTTTAGGAAGTCTTTTGTGAACTCAATATTTCCTCCCACTATCTCAATCGCTACTTCTAACCTCTATAACTTAACTTTTTTCTCTTGAAAACTAACTGTATGTATATAATATTATTGTAGATGTTGTCTAAGAGAAGGTTTGGAATGGTGGAGTTATATATTAGCTTATTCATCTTACTTTAGTACTATGAATGACCTTATTACACAATATCCCTCTTTGAATCATTGTTTTCTTACATCATTTGGACTCATTTACTTATAACACAGTCAAAAATAGAAAGAGATAAAGATACGTATGTTCCTTAGACTGAGCTCCAGTCTTATACTAGGCCTTATCATTGAGATGATTTATATTTTGACACACTTATCCTAAATCTTACCTCAAGAACACATAGTATTCCAAACTCCTATCGAATGCAACTATTCTTATTTTTCCCTTTGTCATGGTGACTATAGGTCCCTAAGGTGTTGTTGTAGGTGTTTACTATGTCAGGTCTCCTTGAGGGAGTCAATGTCTTTGAAATTTTAGGTGTTAGGCCTCTTTGATATCATCATCACTTGAACTCTCATAAGAGGCTCCATAATCTCATTAATCATAACCTTTACTAAACCTTCTTTCATGTGTTAAGCCTAAGCTAATGGAGGTGGTTGTAGGTGTACATATGGCCTCTAAGAGAGTGATTTGATTAATTATGGGGGTAATGATCTATTATAATAATATTTCCAAGCATTAATACCTCTCATCATTCAAATTTAATAATTTCATTATATTTTCAATCTTAAATCCAAGGCTTTGATTATCCCCTCAGTACTTAGTCACCAAGGAGGGAAAATTATATTATACAGATAAAGGTTTCAAGTATGTAACCTGAGGTGAGTGCTTTAAGATAATTCATGTGTTCTTGTGGAATTGAGTTCATGTTTAGAACTCATCATAAGTTTTTCCCCTTTCCACTCATATTTGTCCTTGAATATACTTCCACTCCTTGGAATGCTCTTGGAACTCTATTGTAGGGTCCATGGATTGGTTGTAGGCCTTCTTTATCTCCTTGACAAGCTATGGGACTAGTATCAATCCAAATATTGTGAATTTATCCCTTTTGAGGGTTCTAAGGGATCAATTCAGTTTACTAGTATGTTTTATACCTAGAATGAAAGATGAATGGGTGAATAAGGATGGAAATGGAGAGATAAGGGTGATAAGAACAAGAAAATAAGGGATAACATAGTAAAATTATAGTGATGGTAATGTGAAGTGGTAGTGATATGGATAGGGCATGAAATGGGAGGGTAAGACTCCTTATAAATCTAACCACCTACACCTTGGGGAAGCCCAAGCCTATACATAATCCATCATGAAGCTTTTAAAGGCATAATAGAGCATATATAACATAAAAATGAAACATTAAAAACTCCAAAAAACCTTAATTTCTACAACAAAACCTTAAACTTTGTAAAAAAAGGGACTAAGGTGAGTTAGGAGGTAAGGGGTGAAGTTTTTAAGACCCTTAGGGTAGCAAAGAGGTCTATAATATTTTTCACCACTTCTAATTCACTTTGAAGACATATTGACTATAGGTTGTGTCTCCTTTATGGCTATAGGTGAAAATTATTAGTTGTAGATCCTTAGGAAAATATCTCATCACTGATCTGTAAACTGAAAAATACAAGTGTACTACATTTGAAAATCACTTGTTCATGTTTATGAGATCTTTCAAAATTTTACTTTCTTGTGTTTAATTTTGAATAAAGAAAGTAAAATCAGAATTAAAATGAAGATTAGAATGCAATAATAATTAGAGAAAATCAAAGATATCACCATCAAGTTGATAACAGAGTTCGGCTTCAATAGCCTACATCTTCAGGTCCGCCCAATGGTGAGGACCATTCTATTAAAATGTTGTAACAAATGGCGTCAAAACCTTTACAAATCTTCAATTTTTCCTTCTCTGATCTTTATATGCCTACCAATGTTCCTCCTTGACCTGAAAATAAAATCCCAAGGCCGTACAAGGCAAAAACAAGGCTCTAATCCTCTTAATTCTCTTTACACAGTCAAAAATCCGTGTCAATACAAGTAAAAATAACTCCCTTTTATAATGTTTTAGCCATTGTGGTTGAAGCAGTCAAGACCTTAGCCTTTTATGTGATAGGTCTCAAGTTCAAAACTCCCTCCTCCTTTCTAGGTGCCTAGCTCTCCTCCCTAGGCACCAAGCATGCAGTTTGAATGCTTTGACTTCTTCTTCCCTCCTTTTTGGCACCTTAGACTTTGAAATTTCCTTGGGTGGCGTGATAGGCATGGCAAGGTGGCATGGCATGCTTGAAAATTTCAAATAACATGTGATAAATAACACCTAACCAAAATTTTTTCCCCTAATTATTTTCCACGTGTCAAATGGAGATTGGTCAACTTGGCATTCTGCAACTATGCCACGTCATTTTTGACACCAAATTTTTACTGTTGAACCAAAACTTTAGCGGCCTATAACTTTTGCATACGGTGTCCATTTTTTAAACCGTGAAAAGTGTCAAAAATCTCTTGATGAGTACTACAATGTGAAAATAATTTGAACTGAATTTGAAGACTTTTGAAAAATAGAATGGTACATGGATCCATTTGGATCATTCCTCCCCACTGGGAACTTTTCAACCCCTGAAAGTTGAAATTAATTGGTAATGAGGTGAGGGTATTTTTCCCTCACCTTTCTGACTTCCATGCATCTAGCCTTGCTTGGGTGCACCCCTTTGAGACCAACATGAAGATATTCAACATTTTCTCTTCGTGAAGTCCACATATTCCTGTCAAGTATAGTATCTTCCTACAATTCTGTTAGATATCCAGGAGAAAAATCATCAACAGAAGGAATGGATACACTTTCATCATGATCAATGATCATTGGAGGCTCATACAGTTTCAAATTTTCCACATTTACAACTAAATAAATTTGCATATAAGATGTTAAATCTAATTGAAAAGCATTTGTGCCATTTTTTTCATTATCTGAAAAGGACCATGTCAGATTGGTTTCAACTTTTTACCTTCACCTGTTAGTCTTTCCTTACTAATGTGAAGCCATACCATATCACCTACAACCAATTTGTGATCAATATGATGTTTGTCATGCCTGGATTTGTACTTGGCTTGACTTTTCTCCAATTGAGTATGAACAGTCTGATGAATGAGTTGTATTTGTTCAATGAACTTCTTGGCTCGAATGGCTTCTTTTGGTTCACCAACAACTGTATCTTGTCCATAGCAAACATCTAGAGGAGATTTAGGCAAGTATCCATAACAAACTTCAAATGGAAATTTCATAGTAGAAGAATGAAGTGCCTAGTTATATGCATGTTGTATGTAACACAATTGTTCATCCCATAAGTTTGGATTTTTATTGCTATAACCCCTAAGCAACTGTACCATAGTGCAGTTCACAACCTCTATTTATTCGTCGGTTTGTGGATGAAATGCAGTGCTCTTTTTTAATTTAGTGTCCATTAGTCCCCACAAAGTTGACCAAAACTCTCCAATAAATCGAGAATCCCAATCAAAAATAATTGAAGTAGGCAAACCAAAATGAACCCATACATGTTTAATGAACAAATATGTAGTGCCTTCGCCAATAATCTACTTAGTGCAAGGAATCAAAACACACATTTTGCTAAATCTATCCACAATCACATATAAATAGTCATGTTTTCTTTGTGTTATAGGCAATCCCCCCACAAAATCCATAGAGATACTTTCCCAAGGGTGAGTAGGAATAGGTAGAGTGTAAAGTCCCAATTTCCTATTACTCAGTTTACTTGTGGCATAAAGAGTACATCCCCTTATATATTTAGCAACATTTTCATGCATACGAGGCCAATAAGAATACATTTTCAAATGTGCAACCATTTTAGCAACTCCAAAATGACCAAAAATAAGAGAAGTATGTGATTCTCTAATCATGTGCACCCTCTCATTTTGAGGAATACATAGTTTACCCAAATGATACAAAAGATCATTGTGTACATGATAGTCCAATTCTTCTACTTGTCTACTACTCATCAAGTCTTTATAAACATCCTCAAAATCAAGATCATTCACATATTTTTCCTTATAACTTTCATGAGACAAAGAAACATGTAAAAGAATAGATGTAACAACCATAGGAGGCCTAGATAGCATATCTGCAACCTTATTCTGAATTCCTTTTTTATACTTGATCACAAGATGAAATTGTTGTAAGAAACCCATCCAATGAAAATGTCTAGACTGTTGTAGCTTAGTTTGTGATTGGAGATACTATAAGGGATGATGATCTGTATGTATTATTATTTCTTTGCCCATTAAGTAATGTTTCCATTTTTTAACACTTTGAACCAACGCATACAATTCCTTATCATAAGTTGGATATTTTCTTACTGCACTTGTAAAGGTTTTAGAATGATAACAAACTGGTTTCTTACCTTGCATTAAAATAGCTCACATAGCATACTCACTTGCATCTGTCTCAATCTCAAATGGTTGTTGTATATCAGGAAGTGCTAAGACCGGAGTAGTGCTTATCTTTTCTTTCAAAGTATCGAAGGCTTTTTGATGTTTTCCTCCCCACTAAAAGACTTGTTTCACACTTGTCAAAGAATGAAAAGGTGTTGCAATATATGAAAATTGAGCAATAAACTTCCTCCAAGACTATACTGCACCAAAAAAACTCCTAACCTCAGTTTTGTTAGTGGGTGTAGGCCAATTAACAATGACTGCCACTTTTGCAAGATCAATTTTCAATTTACCATGTCCTACAATGTAACCCAAGTATATCAAAGAGGTCTTGCCAAATTCACATTTTGACATTTTCAAATAAAGTTTTTCCCTTCATAATGCATCCATGACTTTCTTGGTGTGGACCACATGCTCTTCCCATGACTTGCTAAAAATCAATATATCATCTAAGTAAACTATAACAAAATCATCAAGAAACTGTCTAAAAACATCATTCATCAATCTCATGAATGTAGTCGGGGCATTACACAACCCGAAAGGCATAACAAGCCATTCAAACAATCCCTGTTTTGTCTTAAAGGCAATTTTCCATACATCATCTTCATTAATTCTTACTTGATGATATCCACTTCTCAAATCCAGCTTAGTGAAATAAATAACATGTTTTAATTGATCTAACAAATCATCTATACAAGGAAGAGGGTAATGGTTCTTAATAGTAATTTTGTTTAAAACATGAAAATCAACACACATTCACCAAGTGCCATCTTTCTTTGGCACCAAAATAATTGGCAAACCAACAGGAGATGAACTTGGACAAATAACACCTCTATCCAATAGATCCATTACCTATTTCTTGATTTCTTCATTTTCCACCACTGATAACCTGTACATGCCAATGTTAGGGAGAGGAGAATCCTGCAATAGCTGAATTTCATGTTGAACTCCTCTTTTAGGAGGTAAGCCCTTAGGATCCTGAAATACATCATCATAAGTAGAAATGATTTCAACCAATTCATTCTTGTGTCTTGGATCACACTTTTCTAAATCTTGAGAATATTCTTTTTCCTTAGACTTAATCAACATGAGACAAAAAGTTTTGCTTGAATTAACTAGTCTTTTCATTTGCCCTGTTGTAACCAAGGAAAGACTTGTTCTAATGTGATGTGCTCTAACTATATATTTAATGCCATCCTTAACAAGCAAGTAATTATTCTCCTCTCTATAGAAGATTGCTTTTCTATCATAAAGATATGGGCTTCCCAAAACAATCCCACATATGTCCAATGGAACAACATTCAACTCAACCTCATCTACGAACTTGGATGTGATGGCAAACCGTAGCCTACAAGTTTGTGAGACTTGTAGCTTCGCATTGTCACACACCCAACCTAGTGGATAAGGCTTCAGATGGGGATTGGTTTGTAAGCCTAGCTTCTTGACAACCTCTTCAAAAATTAAATTTTCTTGTGAATCACTATCAAATAGAGTGTCAATCTTAGTATGCTTTGAAACAACTCTAATGTGAAACAATTCATTTCTTTTCTTATCAACATGCACATAATTATGTCTAAAAGAAGATGCATCATTTGATGACTTAGTGCTAGAAACTAAAAGAGAAAAATCATTATGTAACCCCATAGCTGTGATCTTAGTTTCATCACCTGAATCTGATCCTAAGTCCTAAACCATGGCATTAGCCTTCTTTTCTTTCTTTTGATACTTCTTAGGCCTTAACTCAGGATGTAATTTCCAACACTTAGACTCACCATGATTTTTCTTGCAATGATTACAAAATGGTTTACCTTCTTCTTCTTTTTTAACAGTATAAGTGGATTTCTATTTACCCTTTCCTGATGAACTTTCCCCTTTGGAATGCTTAACATTAGATTGCTTACTTTTTACTTTAGGAAACGAAAATTTTGATTGTTTTCCTCTAGCCTCTAAATGAGTGGCTTGAACACATACTGCATCTAAATTAGTGGGATTAAACATAAGAATCATATGTCTTAAGTAACTATGCAACCCACCTATATATTTTAGTGTTTCTTGTGTGTATAGAGGAACATTCAAAAGTAAAGCTTTTTTCCTAAAATCTTGTGTATAATCTTGAACACTTTGGCCTTTTCCTTGTCTGAAACTTTGCCAATCCATCATGGCTTGTTCCATATAGCCTAAAGGATAGAATTGCAATCTGAGTTCTTCAATAAATTCATTCCAAGTAGAAATCAAGTTACCTTTTTGAACCTCATCTTCCTTCAGCTTACTCTCCCACTAGATGAGAGTTGTACCTCCCATACGAAGAGTAGCCAAATGAATTTTTGACTCATCCCCTACAATCTTTTGGACCCTACAATAAACTTCAATCCACTTGACCCAATTATCCAACTTTTTGGTATTAACTTCACCATTAAACATTGGTAATTCAAACTTAATATCCAATTTTAGTGAAGGGAGAGATTCCACAATTTTTTTACCGTCATCCGATGGAGAAGGTTTTTCAATTTCTTTACCTTTTGATTCTCATGAATCACCTTCCTTTTCATTCTCAGATTTCCTTTGTTTGTCATGGTATAGTTCTTCAACCATGCTTCTCATGTCTATGAAAGCTCGACGAAAAGCTTGTTCAGAATCCAACTCTTCTTCAGCCATCCTTGAAGCACACCTTGAACCAATCTCTGGATTATACTCAATGAGTTTTCCTTCACCCTTTTGGGATCTAGACCTTGTCAACATACACTAGCAATCACTATTAAATAACAACCACTTTGATACCAAAAATCTGATCTATAAACTAAAAAATACAAGTGTACTACATTCAAAAATCACTTGTTCATGTTTATGAGATCTTTCAAAATTTTACTTTCTTTTGTTTAATTTTGCATAAAGAAAGTAAAGTCAAAATTAAAATGAAGATTAGAATGCAATAATAATCAAAGAAAATCAAAGATAACACCAGCAAGTTGATAACGGAGTTCGGCTTCAATAGCCTACATCTCTAGGTCTGCCTAATGGTGAGGACCGTTCTATTAAAGTGCTGCAACAAATGGCATCAAAACCTTTACAAATCTTCAATTTCACCTTCTCTAATCTTTATATGCTTAAAAATATTCCTCCTTGACCTGAAAACAAAAGCCCAAGGCCGTATAAGGTAAAAACAAGGCTCTAATCCTCTTAATTCTCTTTACACAGTCAGAAATCTATGTCAATACAAGTAAAAATAACTCCCTTTTATAATGTTTCAGCCATTGTGGCTAAAGCAATCAAGACCTTAACCTTTTAGGTGCCAAGTCTCAAGTTCAAAACTCCCTCCTCCTTTCTAGGTGCCTAGCTCTCCTCCCTAGGTGCCAAGCATGCAGTTTGAATGCTTTGACTTCTTCTTCCCTCTTTTTTGGCACCTTGGACTTTGAAATTTCCTTGGGTGGCGTGATAGGCATGGCAAGGTGGCATGGCATGCTTGAAAATTTCAAATAACATGTGATAAATAACACCTAACCAAATTTTTCCCCCTAATTATTTGCCACGTGTCAAATGGAGATTGGTCCACTTGGCATTCCGCAACTGTGCCATGTCATTTTTGACACCAAATTTTTACCTATTAAACCAAAACTTCAGCAGCTTATAACTTTTGCATACGGTGTCCATTTTTCAAACCGTGAAAAGCGTTGGAAAGATCTTGACGAGTAATACAATGTACAAATGATTTGAATTGAGTTTGAAGACTTTTGCAAAATGGAATGGTACATGGATCCATTTGGATCAATCACCTTGATCATGATTCCATTTGAAAATAACTATTGATCAAACAAAACTATCAATTTCACCTTCAAGTCTCCCACTTATCATATTTGAGTTTAGAGATCCTACTAAGACCTTATGAGGCTGAATGTAGGTGTCCATATAGGTGTGCTTGAGCTGAGAGAGAGTTGAGTAAGACACTTTACATAAATGTTCTTGGCTTCTTGAAATGATTGGATTTTGTGTCTTATTTAATTATGATCTCTTCAACTCATATTACCTCTTTAGGTTATAACTTCTTCTTTTCTCCATTGTTCAAACCAATAGTAAGACAATTACATGCACCTTGCACTTTATACAGACAGTGGATGGTTTTTCAATGTTTGATGTGTCATCTTTCATTTGATCTTCAATTTCCACTTAGTACTTAGTCACCAAGGAGGGAAAATTATATTATACAGATAAAGGTTTCAAGTATGTAACCTGAGATGAGTGCTTTAAGATAATTCATGTGTTCTTATGGAATTGAGTTCTTGTTTAGAACTCATCATAATTTCTTCCCCTTTCCACTCATATTTTTCATTGAATATACTTCCACTCCATGGAATGCTCTTGGAACTCTATTGTAGGGGCCATGGATTGGCTATAGGCCTTTTTTATCTCCTTGACAAGCTATGGGACCAGTATCAGTCCAAATATTTTTAATTTATCCATTTTGAGGGTTCTAAGGGATCAATTTAGTTTACTATTATGTTTTATACCTAGAATGAAGGATGAATGGGCAAATAAGGATGGAAATGGATAGATAAGGGTGATAAGAACAAGAAAATAAGGGATAAGATAGTAAAATTATAGTGATGGTAATTTGAAGTGGTAGTGATATGGATAGGGCATGAAATGGGAGGGTAAGACTCCTTATAAATCTAACCACCTACACCTTAGGGAAGCCCAAGCCTATACATAATCCATTATTAAGCTTTTGAAGGCATAATAGAGCATATATAACCTAAAAATGAAACCTTAAAAACTCCAAAAAACCTTAATTTCTACAACAAAACCTTAAACTTTGTAAAAAAGGGACTAAGGTGAGTTAGGAGGTAAGGGGTGAAGTTTTTAAGACCCTTAGGCTAGCAAAGAGGTCTATAATATTTTTCACCATTTCTAATTCACTTTGAAGACATCTTGACTATAGGTTGTGTCTCCTTTGTGGCTATAGGTGAAAATTATTAGTTGTAGATCCTTAGGAAAATATCTCATCACCTTGATCATGATTCCATTTGAAAATAAATATTTATCAAACAAAACTATCAATTTTACCTTCAACTCTCCCACTTATCATATTTGAGTTTAGAGATCCTGCTAAGACCTTATGAGGCTGAATGTAGGTGTCCATATAGGTGTGCTTGAGCTGAGAGAGAGTTGAGTAAGACACTTTACATAAATGTTCTTGGCTTATTGAAATGATTGGATTTTATGTCTTATTTAATTATGATCTCTTCAACTAATATTACCTCTTTAGGTTATAACTTATCCTTTTCTCCATTGTTCAAACCAATAGCAAGACAATTGCATGTACCTTGCACTTTGTATGGACAGTGGATGGTTTTTCAATGTTTGATGTGTCATCTTTCATTTGATCTTCAATTTTCCTCACATTATAATCACATTCACTCTATATTCAAATAATAACTCATTAAAATTCTTATGATCCTCAAATAAGAAAGTTACCTTAAAACCTGATTTATTGTAATAATTCATTCATGACTATAGGTGTTTATTGTGCATGAGCCATGGTCAATAGTCACTTCATCACTTGATAGGACACTATTCTCCTTAATATTTAATATAATGTTTGGAGTTATTTAATTTTATCCAAAATCACCTCATAACCTATTAAACATTAAAATCAATCTTATGAAATCCATTTGTACCTTGTTGAAGAGATTAACTCAACTTAAACTCTGTCAAAGGAGATATACTCAGAATAGATACTTATGAACCCTTAATTAGATGAATGAGGTGTGTCATGAATTATTTATTAAATTTTATAAACTATTATTATTAAAACATTTGATTTAAAACTCAAGTTCTTTTCTAAAATTGACCAAAAAAAACATTCACAAAGATAGTGAAGGAAATATGGTTTTATGTTATAAATACCATCCTAGAAGGATTTATCAGATGAAACCAATATTAAAATTAAAATAATGAAATATAAAATCATCCATAAAGATAATTACTCTCCATATATTTTTGAGCTTGATAAATAGGTGAAAAAATAGACCCCTCTTAGATGCATAGGCTATAGTGACCTGCTATCACTCATAATGATTGTTCATAAATATTAAGACTCTAATACATGAAAAAATTACAATTAATTAAATATTAATTTGACCCCTTAAATTTTTCAAAGTTTCATCTCCTAACTCTTTCTCTTATTTTTGTACCAAGCATTTGAAAACTACCCTTCTGGAGCTGCCAAGGTCGATATAGGAACAAAGTGGGTTTTTGTCATTTTTTCACCCAAAACTTCCTAAAAACAAATTATATGACCCTTTTAGGAAATAATTGTTCCTATAATATTATTTTTTGATAAAAATCCTATAAAAACCTAAATGAATACCTCAAAAAGGTCTATTTTGTACTATAAAAGGTCAAATTACTAAGGAACACTGATTGAAATGCTATAAAATGTGTTATTAAGTATTTTAAATGTTTTATAAGGTGAATTAAGATTTAATTAATGTTATTACTGATTATATACCATCAAAACCTTCTCTAGAGGGCACAAAATGGTCAAAAATGCATGGAAATTAGTCATGAAGTTAGTCTAGAATGTGATCAACCTGATTTTTCATATTTTAGGCATCAAATTTCTTTGATGAATTATATTAAACTCATAAATACACTCTATACTCTTCTCACCACTAAAAATAGCTTGGAAAGGCCAAAAATGACTAGACAAGCATAATATAAATGAAGGACAAAATCTTAATTCACCTAATCAACCCTAAGACCTAATAATCATGATTATAATGATCAATTTAACTAATTTTTAATACTATACTACTAACCAACAAGATAAAATGTCATGGCATGCAATGTTTTGAATGATAGGGGTGATAATTTGACCTGTGAGGTCAAAATTGTCAACATTTTGGTGACTCAACTAGGAAGCATGCCTACTATGCTTGAGAATTAGATCATTTACATGAATTTTGGACTCATATAAAAAATTAAATATCTAATTGATCAATATAAGTACCTCTTTCACTTGAAATTTTAACAATTCCTCCTCCAAAATAAAGAAGGAAACACACAAAACATGGAAAACTAACTAACAAAGCAAATGTGCAAATAAAAAAACTTATTTGAGACAAAACATAAACAAAATAATGTTCTAGAATAACACTTGGAGTAAAATAAACTATGTACAAAGAACTTAAATCTCAATAGCAATGTTTTAGATGTATCCCATTAACTAGATTGGAAGCTCCTCACCATCCATCTTTGCAAGTTAGAAGGCATTGTAGGATTTGCTGTTGGAGATTGTGTATGGTCCACTCCAAAGGGATTCAAAATTATTATGCCTTCCTAGTTTATCTCTATCCTCAACCCACATGAGAACCAAATCTCCTTTGAAACTTCATGAAGAATATCCTTTATTCAAAGGCTCTCTTCACTTGCACTTAGTGAATTTCCATGGCTAGCATGGAGTGATTTCTAACTTCTTCCATCTCAATAAGCTCATCATACCTGATCTCCATTGGTTCATTCTCCAACAACCCAAGCTGATGTATTAGTTCTAAAGTAGGAAACTCAAGATAAATGGGTAACCTTGATTGCTTACCATATACCAGCTCGTATGGAGAGTTCGTTATTGATCTTGTGTATGTGATCTTATCAACCCATAGAGTTGACTTCAACTTTAAATTTCATGACCTCTGATTATCTTCAATAATCCTTATTATCTTAATTAGGTTCTTATTTATGGACTTAGCAAGGCCCAAGGCCATTACCTTGTAGATAGTAGTTTGATGAAGTGATAAGGTAAACACCATGTTGAATAGCCTATTGGTTGATCCTAATTCCCACAAAATCCATAGAATTATCCAAAATGAAGGTTGAAGAAACCCTAAATCTAGTAAGCAAACCTTCATAAAAATCTATAACATTGTATTTATTTGCTTCTTTAAATGCTACTACTTCTATCTATCTTATGAATTAATATATAGCCGTAAGGATCCACTTATGGCCTGAGCTTGACGGAGGATTGATGAGGCCAATAAATTCCAATCCACATTAGACTAAGGTCTAGTCCACCATGATTGGTTAGAGAGGTAATGCTACAAGTTTCACTTTCCCTTCAAACATAACACACTGTTTGCATTTCTTAGCCCATGCATGACAATCACCAAATATGTTTGGGTAATATTACCCATCTCTCATGAGTTTAAGGGTTGTAGTCATTACTAATAAATGTCCTCCACCATGTCCATAATGGAATTATTCAAGACATCTTTGTGTTTGGATTGGCTCTATACACCTTATCAACGTTCCATTGATATCTTTCTTGAAAATAAGACCATCAACAAGAAGAAATGTAATGGATTGAAATATAAAATATATTCTTTTTGAATCACTTAAATGAGAAGGATAAAGACCATCTTGGAGATATCTTACCAATTCATGAAACTAGCTGGAAGATGAGGTATGATCGACTACAACTTCTTCATCATTTAACACTAAAACTACTTCATTAGCCTCTTATATGTCTTGGAATAAGTGCTCACAAATTCTTTACCTCTAATCAGTTTTTTTACCTTGATTTCCACATCATACTCCATTACCTTCATTATCCAACCAGATCTCTTCTCATTTATATCTTTGTTCAAGAGGAAGTCCTTGATACTTGGATGGGCAACCATTAGGTGTATTTTGTTATTAGACAACAATTATCTAAACTTCTTGAGAGACCTAATTACTAAAATTCCATGGTTTTTTAATAAAATAATACCTTGTTTCTTACTCTTCCAAGCCTTGACTGAAGAAGGTTATTGGTTGCTCCAAGGCCTCATGATTCTATTACATAAGAATACCCAAATGGTGTCCATGTTAGCATAGGTATACAAGATGAAGTCTTTTATGAAATCTATATTTATGAGTGTATGAGCATTTTTTATGGCTCTCTTTATATCTTCAAAACTCTTTATTCCTTCTTTGTACTAGATGAAACTATGATTCTTCTTTAGCATGGCTATAAGTGGCTTAGCTAAACTGGAAAAATATGAAATATATCTTCTTATAAAATTATTTTTTCCTAAGAATATTTGAAAGGCATTTTTGTGCTTAGGCAAGGAAAGATCAAGAATTTAATCTATTATTTTAGGATCTATACTTAAACCATACTTTAAAACCACATACCCAAGAATCTTACCTTCATGAATCAATAAAACACACTTTTTGGGATTTAGAGACACCCCAAATTGCCTACACCTTTTGAACACTTGATTGAGGTAGACCATGTGCTCACTTGAACTCTTTAAAAACATGATTATGTCATCCAAATAGAAAATTAAAAACATATTAATAGTACTTTGGAATTCCATATCCATGGCCCTCTGAAAGGTTGTTCGAACATTGGATAAAGTAAAAGACATTTTTCTATATGCAAAGGTCCTCCACTTTATAGTGAAGGTTGTTTTAAATTGGTCCTCTTCCTTAACAAAGATTTTATTATAGCCACTATATCCATCCAAAAAATAGAACCTCTCTAAACCTATAACCAACTACAAAATTTATTCCATGGATGGCAATGGATAGTGATCTTTAAGGTAAGACTTGTTCAAATCCTAAAAATCAACACATAGTCTAATCTCATTATTCTTATTCCATACTAGAACAAGGTTTGATACCCAAGTTGAGTGCTTAATTAGGAATAAATTTATGAATCTATGGGATTATGAATTTAATCTCTCATCAAAGGCTCAAGTTTTGGATTGATGGGCCTTTGCCTTTGTCTCATTGGTTTGGTTTTAACCTCTAGCTCAATGGTTTATTGAGATATACTTGGGTCAAATCCTTTTAGATCACTATATTACCATGAAAACACATCAAAAAAACTTGTACATAATTCAGTGAAATATTTATTTTGTGAAGGAGTGCATACCTTACCAAATTTCAAGTTCTTACTAGCTACAATCTCCACATTGGCATAATACTCTTCTCTAGTTGACAAAGATGATTTATGTTTCCTAATTCATCATCACCACTAAATATATTCTCAAGTGTGACCAATTCTTTGTGAAACTTATTAGTTTTTAGTTGCATAATATGATGACCATAATATTGTAACAACTTTGACTGATTCTTAGAGAATAACTCAACCTCTTCTTGCAAGAACCTGACAATCTGATTGTCATCCTCAAATACCTACCAATTCTCATGGTTATCTAGAATGGAAGGCCTCATTACCACATTAATGTGTGACTAAATTTTCCCATTTTTAATATCATTTGGGATAATAAATTGATCTTATATGATATCAAATGTATCTACATGTTTATTATCATCTTTTTGTATTACATCAATTTATCAAGCCATTGGGGTGCTTCATTTGTCATGAGTAGTCTAAATTTTATGTCACTCACCCCCAACGAAGCATCTATGCCGAGATAAGACTTTCTAAGGATCTTAAATATTCCACTGATATTCAAGTCGACAATAACTATTTCACATAATGAGTGATTTATATGAATTTGCTAAATACCTTCTTTCATTTCCAGTCATCTTCCTACATGATTAAGGAATGTACCCTCACGGTTCCCACATCTACCATGTCCCAAGAACGTAATGGGTCTGACCCAAATCCCTCAACTAGCACCTATGATGGGTGAACCATGATCACTAACCATAAAAATGATCTTGCTAGAGCACCAAATAGAAATAATGCTTCACACCCTTTGCATACCTCTATCACTACCTCTAGTCCAACTAAGTCCCCTTCATCTCTGCAACTTCATCCACCTAAACCCATTTCATGCTCATCACAAGTAGCCACTACTATAGTCCCTCCACTATTATCTGCTACCCTTAGCTTTATTTCACAACCCCCTTTAGGGGTGACTGACTCAGATTTTATGAATCTTATTACCTTCAACTGTAAAGCTATGTTATATTGATCTCGTAGCCCTTCAACTTATAGTGAAGATGAATATGGGTCACATAAACGATAACCCTTTACTCAAGGATATTTTACAATCTTTATCATTACTTTCAATAGGTTTTCATCCCTCTCAAACCTCATGGAAGAGGGAGATATGAATCTTGGTAGTTCTCCATGCCATTCTATTCATGGAATGTTAGAGGGCTTATTGATCTGATGTGTAAGTATACGGTCAAGAATAATTATCAATTCTTTTCAAACATGAAGACATTATGCCCTTAATAAGTCATGATTTTTGACTTCATGCTTCATTCTATGGCATACATTATCTAGCCTGGGGCCATCTATCAAGCCACTCATCATGGGTCTAACAGAGGAGGAGTTGTGACTTTATTTACAGTAGAATTATCCCAACACATCATTTCATGAGGGTCTGACCCCTCAAATTATGTGGTTTGGATGATTTTTGATTTTAAAAACTAAATAATTTGGTTAGTGAACCTTTATGATTCTAATTATATTGTTGAGTGTACCTTATTATGGAGATGGCTAGCTGACTCACTTTAAGATGCTCACTAGATTCTTTATGGTGATTTCAATATGATAGAATCACTATAAGACAAAGAAGGGTAGCTTCTTATGAGGTGTTGTGTAGTAAAATGTGAGGCATGGTTCTATATGTAGAACAAACTTAGGGTGTTTGACCCCAATCACCACCGATAGAAAGATTCTCACTCACATTGGTTCACTTAGTCTAGTTTTTGCCAAGGTGAGGATAGGGTGCTTAAAAGAATCAATTATACTCTATTATCCAAAAAATATCTTTTTTTAATTTTATGCCTATACAAGCTTAGCCTATCTTAGTTATACCAAATAATTTTCTATCAGACCAAGGTTGAGTTGATTACTCCTCAAGTTTGGGTGTAGATCACCCAATTTTACCTCAACACTACCCATATCAAGCATGAGTGTACCTTGAATCACATTTGCCATTTCTATAACCTTGATCCAAGGCCCATCATGTCTAGTTAATGGATTATATGGTGGTCTAATGCTATCAAATGTACCACCACTTTCCTTAGAATATAAGGGAAATAGGCTGCCTCCTTTAGATGATGTATTCATCATGCCACCAATCAAGAATTTATCAAATCCTCCCAAGAGTTTTAAGCCTCACCTTTTAATGTAAAATTAAAGGATTATGCTGCTATCTAGAGACACAAAATCTAAGTGGCTAAAGCTTATAATGCTAGAGGAGCTTAGCTATGTGCTAGAATGCATTAGCTCAAAGTTGATGACAAAGTGACAAAGAAATTTTTTACCTTGCTTTAGTCTAGACAAGTGGTCGATAGGATCAAGGTCATTAAAGGTGCAGTTGGGCATCTCACCAAATTACCTTAGGTGCTTCAAGAATTTATGGCTCACTATCAAGAGGTGTTCACCTCTTAGCTAGATATTACTATCAGATAAGATGCTCTCACCCATTATTTGAGTGTTATTTTTTGTAAGCTTTCAGAGGCCCAAAGAGTCTCTTATGATTGACCTCTTAGACTTAATGACCTTAAGGAAGTTGTTTCACATATGGCCACTGACAAGGATCCTAGAATTGATGGGTTCCCTTGTGAGTTTAATCATTATTTATGGGACATTGTGGGCCCTGACCTGTATAAGGTTTATCTTGAAGCTTTGCATACCAAATATTTTGGGACTTTCATAAATCAAAGAAATATTAAGTTTATACCAAAAGCTAGAGACCCATAAGTGCTAGCCAATTGGAGTCCTATTAATTTATTGAATGTATCCTATAATATCATTATCAAAGCTTTATATCTTAAGATCAAACATATCTTTCCTCTAGTTGTGAGGAGTGAACAAATAGGCTTCATTTAGAATCATTATATTCTAGACAATGTGATAGTTGTATGGGAAGGCATGGAGTGGGCTAGAACCTCTAATCAAAAATCTCTTTTTATCAAGATTGACTTTGAGAAATCCTATAACCACATAGAATGGCCCTTTATCATGGTCATGTTGTAGGTTCTTGGCTTTGGACCAAAATTTTTGCACACTATTAACATGCTCTTTTAAGATGTTGGAGCTTACATCACCATAAATGGTGCATAGTCTCACTTATTTGAGATACATAGATTGATAAAATAAGGTTTCCCACTTGTTGTTATCCTTTATGTGCTTACTTTAGAAGGTTTTAATCACATTTTAGCTAACTATACTTTGAAGGGGCTGGTTAAAGGCATCTCTCTTCTTGCCTCAAATCATCAATTGGTTAATGGTCACTTTGTGGATGGCTCCTTTATTAATCTTCAAGAAGATGAAGAGTTAGTTAGGAATGCCATGTAATGCCTTGATATTTTTTGTTTGGCTTCAGAATATTCCATTCAATGGAAGAAGACCTAATTCTATAGATAGTCTTTATCTCCTAAACCCCCTTAGCTTGAGGGTTACCAATGGAAATGGAGCCTCCCAAGAATTCAATTTAAATTATTTGGCATTCCTTTTGACTTTCAAGCCTCCCCTACTAATCTTTGGTCGGATTATTAATCCTCTTACTCTGGCTAGGAAATATTAGATCTACTCTAAGGTCTTAACTACTAGTCATGTTTATTACTCTTTCTATTTGGCCCCTTCTAATGCCTCCTATGCCAAGTTGGAAAAGCTTCTTTGTGACTTCCTCTAGGCCAATTTTTAAGGCCATCAAGGATTTCATAGAGTGTCTTGGGACATCTTCTATAGGCTTAAGTAAGCAGGTGGTCTTGGCCTTATTGACATTAAAATTTAGGGCATTTCTCTCTGTTTCAAGTGGATTATAAGAGGCTTCGAAGGAGATGAAGCCTAGAAGATCCTTATCCAAAACTGCATAGTTTAAAGATATCTTCTAAGCAGGAAGGCATGGTGGGGTCTTAACTTCAACACCCTTCTCCTCACTCCTATGCCTATAAAATTTTTTGGATCTTTTGTCATACAAATCACATGGAATGCATAGGAGAAGCTCAAGTCTCACTTGGCCTAGGTTAGAGATTGATTCAGGAATGGTCTCTCTATTAATATTTAATCTCTCTAGTGGTCCCCTATTATCAATTTCCATAATGTTCCCTTCTACATGGTTCCTTGGATAAAAAGTATTAGGATTTTTAAAAAGGGTATAAATCACATTGGAGATCTTTTCTATAAAATCTCTTGAGACTGGTTGCCTTGGAATATCATGAAAGCTAGGTTTTAGCTTAACAAAGAAGATAAAGATTATATTTTTGAAATTTATAATGTCATACATGGTGAGTATCTACACAAAATTAGAGTGTCCTCTCTCACCCCATGGTGGAAGGATTGGAATTGGCCTACACCCACTCCTTTTTGTCATTATACCCCTAGGTTGGGATATAATCTTATTTCTCCCTAGCATATTGATACAGAGGTTCTCAATAAACATTGGAGTCTTACCTCTCTTCACCATGTCTAGCTAAGGAGATTTAATAATATTTGGTGGGCTATCTTGGAACTTAAAAAGGACCATTTTATTTGGTTTATTATGTATCAAGGGATCTCTATTGGAGACTACCTCAAGCATATGGGGGTTCCTAATCCCACATGTCATGCTTGCCACCACTCAAAAACCATTAAGCACCTTTTTTGGTTTTGTCTCGATGATCAATATACCTAGAGATGGATTCATTCTCTTGTTAAACCCTTTAGATCCAAAATGTTCACTTGGAAAATGGCTCTCTTAGGGGACTTGGCCTTGCTTCCTAAGATACAATAGAGTTTGGTATATTTTTTGCATTGATATTTAATTTCAAATCTAGAAGTTTAGAAATAAAGCTTGTTTTAATCATGAAGCTATGGAAATTAGGTTTTTAATTTCTAAGAAAACTAATGGGATATCTAATTTTACCCTTTAGATATAGATCTAGATGGATAAAGTGTGGTTGGAACTTTACCATTTGTAGTATATGCTAGATCACTGGGGGAATGCCCCTTGTGTTGTCAGTTAAGAGCCACCTGAACACACTCCTCCTTAGGGATGTGATGGAGGAGTTAGGATTATTAGTATTAAAGCCATAAGTCTTGGATTTAGAGAATCTCCTCTCCTTACTCTTGCTATCCATCTCCTAGGCATGAATCATCTCATCATGATAGTGGTAGTAGAGGAGGCTGGGATGCTCCCCTGTAAGACAAGTTCCCATGTCAGATGCTTGCAATTTCTCCACCTCAACAAAATTTTGAGAAATCACAATAAACTCAAGAGTAAAATAATGATGGGTGGGATCATCTTAACTTAGATGAGGACCCCTTATTGATGGGGGCTGGGGAGGGAAGCCTCAGCACCCTATGTCACCTCCACCACCTGCTACTATGTTCACTAATGTTGCTTAAGGAGTTGATTATTTTATTGTGATTTATACTTTTTTTAGTTGTTAGTGCACATGTGTTAGATTTTCTAGCCAGTATGGTATTTTAGTTGTTTTTTCTACATTCTTGGGGCTTTTTTATCTTGGTGTGGTTTTGGGGATGTGACTTTTCCACCCATATTTTTTGTATGACTAGTTGTATTTTATTTTTAAGTCTTTTTTATTTAATAAAGTGTGATTTTTAATCAAAAATCCTAAAAAACCTCAAGTAAGTCTCACACCCTATGTTTATAATATCTAAACAATGTGTATTTTCATACATTAAGACCTCTTACTTGGTGAACTATGAATTCACTATCACTAAAAACTTGCAAGGTGTTGATTTTCATCTTCCTAGTTCACTATAAACCATGAATGAGTACCTCATACTTTGAAACATTTTTTGAACCAAAATAAAATTTAATTATGGATAAATACATTTACTTTTATATATAAATCAACATAATTCTATCCCTGGTGCCATACTTTTTCCTTGATCCATCAAAGTAAAACTACCATAGACCTTCACTAGATTCATCATCCTTCACCATGGCTGGAATTAGTGCATCATTCTCATGGAGGAAATAAAAACCAAGCCCCTCATTCTTAATTATAGTTTAAGGATCATTATCATTTAATTTTGAATCCCATTCATCAAGGAACAAATATTGAACTCCCTCTAAAGGTGAATCAGTTTCCACTCCACTAGTTTCTAGCACCTCATCTGAGATGACATAGTTAATGTTTACAACACTTAACATATATGGATGCAAATGGAAATGTGAGATGGGTTAAAAAGGATTGTTAACCTAGTACCATAAATGGTTTTAAACATTAAATATTTCCAATTAGTTGATAATTAACCCCTAATATTTGAGGTGAAGTCTCTTGATAGACACATGGCAAAATAAGGAGGCAAGTCCTCCACAACTACATCTTGCTAAATGGTAACATTTGGACAAGCGTGTGGTGTCAAATTAAGATATTTAATCATTCCTAATATATTTTTTGGTGACCCATCCATTTTCAATACTCATTTTTCATTTGTCTCATAAACTAAACCATGCTTATCTAATTTATTTGGGCATAATAGTGTTGTTGGCTCTACTATCCACATGTAGTTATGAAGTAAAGTGTCACTAACTATCAAGGAAGAGTTTTATTTTATTTTTCATTATTTTTATCCACCTTTAACATCTTATATACTTGACATACTTTTTTATTTATTGGTTGGTCTGAATTAGTCAAGACAACACCTTTTTTCTCAACCAGTTTTGGAGTCAACTTAAGAGCTAAAAGATCTTAAATGAGTATGTCTTTTCATTTTGGAATAGATAGGGATTCCCACATGTATATTTTGATGTTATACTTATTAATTTTATCTTATATACCAATAAAACTATTGAACCATTTTGTATGAGTTAAAATAGTCATAAGTTTGCATAAATGAAAAGCCTAATCTAAAATGGTGATACACCAAGAATTAGTATCTACATGTATGCCCTATACTTATGCCCAATACAACACATTATAGTATATAACTCAAGATATATAATATTCCAACATAATTATTTCAATGTAGAGACAAAATGAATTAGATCACATAAGGTAAGTAACTAGAAAGATAACCTGTATAGTCCAAAAAAGGGTTACACATGTGTAAAATCTCATATAGCTAGAATGCACTCTACATGACCTATTAGATCAATATTTTCTCAAAATCATGAAGGAAAAAGAATAAAAGGATTAAGCATCACTTTATATCACTCCATGTCTCTTACATGCCCAAGAAAATGCCTATAACTTAGAAAGAAAATAGACTTATGCTTATTTTCTCAAAGGCAAGAAAATGGTAGAACATTCTAGTAGGGTTTCATTGTACTATCTATGGATGATAAAACAAGAGCTGAAGGGTCCTATTTATAGAAAAAGAGGGAGAGAAGAGAGAGATATTAGGAATAAACATATAAGTCTCTAAAATGGTTTGCCATCACCATCCTAGTGAAACTAATTCCATTTGTTCTCTCATTCATTTAGAATTTATCCTCTTTGATTCGCCCTCTTGAAATGACCAAGATCTCTACAAAATAAATGGTGAGATGACCCTCCATAATAAATGGCTTGGATCCATACTAAGAGCCTTAGATTCTTCCTAAAAGCTTCCATTTTTTTCACTATAGGCCCATTTGAGCCTTCTAAATGGCTTTACTTATAAAACCTATAAGTAAAGCATATTGGGAAAACCAATTTGCACTATCCTTGCTCTTTTAGGTTTTTTGATTTCTTATACTTATAAAATTCATAAGAAAAGCTATTTTGAAAACCCAATTTTTTTTTTCTTAAGACCCTTTTAGGTTTTCTAAATGGCTTTAATCCTTGGTTTCTCTTTTGGGTTCTTTGATTGCTTTTGCTTATAAGAGTAATAAGTCAAGCATGTTGGGAAACCTGATTTTTACTATAGAGTCATTCAGGTTTTCCTAATGACTTCACTTCTTACTTGAAGACTTTGAGCATGAAATTTGATGTCCTATGGTACATCACCAAGTTGCACCTCAATGGATAGTTAGCCATCCTGAATTTGACATCCTATGGCACATCATGTCTTTAAATCCCATTGGCTAATTGGCTGCATCAAATTTGACATCCTATGACACATCATGTATTTGAATCCCAATGGTTAATTGGATACATCAAATTTGACATATTACAACATATCATGGGGATCCATTTAGGTCAAGCTTATTGTTTAGGTAATTTTCTTGAAGTAATTCCTTCAGATAATTTATCTAAAGGAACTCTTTCAGTTATTTTGGCTTCAAGGCAACATCTATTTCCTTCAAGAACTTTTCCTAAAGGACACTTGGGAAAGTGTCCTTTGAAAAAGTTTTGAAGGACACTTGGGAAAGGCACAAGGTCCCTTCAAAAAATTCTAAAGGGCATTTCCAAAGGAAATGGTCCTTCAAAACTTTTTTGAAGGGCATTTCCAAAGGCAAAGGGCCCTTAGGGAAAAATCCTGAAGGGTAACCTTAGAGAAAATGAGCAAAATTACCCTTCAAAAAAGTTTGAAGGGACACTTGGGTGACGAAGTGACCTTTAGAACTTTTCTAAAGGGTCATTTGGATAGAAAAGTGCCCTTTAGAATAGTCTAAAGGGATACTTGGGTGATAATGTGCCCTTCAAAACTTTTTTGAAGGGTCACTTGGATAATAAAGTGCCCTTTGAAAAAGTCTGAATGGTCAGTTGGACAACAAAGTGCCCTTCAAAAAATTTTGAAGGGTCACTTGAACAATAAAGTGCCCTTAAAACAATTATGAAGGGACACTTGGGGGGAAGGCAAGCCAAGAAAGGCCCTTTAGAAAAGTTATGAATGGCACTTAGAAGATAAGTATCCCTCCAGAACCTTTTTTGAAGGGCACTTCAGGGTAAAAAAAAGTAAGATAGGCTAAGGTAAACAAGGCAAAAGGACAAATAAAGAACAAAGGAGAAGAGCAAGAACCAGGAGAGGCCGAAAGGAAAAGACAAGCAATAAAGATAGTGACCAAACATAGAAAATTACATTATTAAATTAATTTATTTTAAAATTTTTACCCCTACATTAAGGATATAAGATATATACACTTGGGTTCATCAAGACTCATTTAAACACCATTATATAGCATCACCAAAAGTGCTCGGTGCTTTGTTTTAGAGTTTTAGAGAAACTTGTCCCTGAATGACTGTCTATTTTATAAGTGAACTCAATGACTATCTATTTTATTTAATTATAGTTCTATTTTTCACTAACATTAATCTAATATTCCTTATTAGTCCTTTGTAGAGGAATACCATAGAGGAAGCACGAGACCCTGAGGTTATTATTTTTTCAAGTGATGATGATAGACATAATGAGGATAATATGAGCACTAGAACCCTTGACATTGAATTTGATTCTTCACCCACACATAAATATAGTTTAAACCCTAGTACTAATATGTGGTTATACACCTAAAGCTGTATGACTATGAAAGGCACCATAGTATTTGCTGAGTGGGGTTGGACTTGTGATGGTGCACTTACCCTAAAAAACTATTGTATTATCAATATTTATAGGGTTTTGTATGAAAATCTAGAGCCATTGACCTTTGATAAGACTGATGAGGATACAATACAAAACAATGTCCACTCAAATGCAATTTGGACTTGTAGTGATATCAATATTGATAGATCTACTAGTAATGTGAAACAATCATCAAAGGTTTGCATGGTGGACATGATTTTTAATTCCCTTTAGTTTCACCAAACCCTTCCATTTTATATTTTGACTGTGTTCTATCTTGTAATTTGATTTAGAATTTGGATGAAGATGAGGTGACATCCTCTAAATTATTATACCTTTATCACATTTTATTATAGGCATTATTATACCATTTTGTTCTATTTACCACACTATTTGAACTATATTAGCTTGAGATCCTTTGGGACTATGTGGGTACCACTCAATTTCTATTGAGGTCAGCTTGGTCACTTTCGCTATGCTCTCACCATTTTATGAGCAGTTGTTAAGTTTAAACACTATTGCCATTTTATGAGAAACCTAAGAAATGATCTCACCATTTTTCAAGCAATTTATTATAAGATTCAATGCTCTCACTATTTTTTGAGTAAATTAAGCCGATCATCACTTGGGGGCACTTTTGTTGTTACTATAGCCAATTATCTTCTGATCAGTTTTCCTTATACCATTTATTTTCGATTGACCAAGGTTCATTTTTAGCCATCCTACTTATCCCATTTTGATCTTGGTTCCTTTGGTTCATCCTACAATTTTTGTGTAAGGATTCTGATCTAATTTCAACAATTTTAGAATTTTGTGTTGAATGACAATCTGTGGCATTAATAATACATTTGATCTGGAAAGTTATTTTTCATCTATCATCTTATTCGGTATCATTGAAAATAACCACCTATGGGAAAATTAGTATTACCCTTGATTATAGCCACCTTTGGGCAAATTAGTATTATGATGTTATTTCTTAATCATAACTACCTATGCACAAATTAGGCATAATACCTTTTTATCATGTATGAACACATCAACTAGTCATTATTATTATCATTTGCCTTGCCATTCACCTTTATTTACAAACTCACTATGACTTGGTCAATTTTTCATTGCATTTTATGTGGGTAGAATTATTATGACTTGGGATTTATTATGGGATTATGTAGGTTCTGCTTGATTCATGTTGATGTTAACTCAATCCTCTTATTAGACACTCTCACTATATTGTGAGCATTTTAAGTTGATGAGATCTCATCATTTCATGAGCTAAAATGTTTTATATCTCTTAATTCTCAATTGAGTGGAGATAGTTGAAAAATTGTAAAAACATTAAAAAACCCAAAAAACATTTTGTTATGTCTGCATGTTTATTTGATTGATATTTATTTGTTTATTCTTTTGAGTTCCTGTTTGGTCTTACTTTTTTTGTTTTCTAAGGACATCTTGATGGTCCACATAGATATTGAATATTTATATCTTGATCTCATGTTATTAAGTTGTTCTTAATTTGTTTTTTATAAATTATTGTTCCTACTTAAGTCTTGATTGTTAACATCTTGATTTTTAGTTAGGTTTATTTATGTTTCTTTTATTTATCTTACTTTTTTGTTTAAATGTAAATTTTTTAAACTCTAGTCTTGGTCATTGTTTTACCATTATACTTAGCTATAAGTGTTCACATTTGAACTATCTCCATGCATTTGAAATTCCATGTCATTATGATTTATTCATACTTATGATCCCTAATTTATTTTTATATAGCAAGCACTTTGTGCTCTAATGTCAAAGTCTTAACATCAACAAAGCTCTGATGAATAAATTTTGAGATCACTATGCATAATCTAGGCTCATGATATGAAAATAGGCATCTAGGTACCTTACATTTTAACACTTTAAATCTATGCTTAGACGTACATCTATTCATATACATCATGAGTCTAATCAAATATTTGGTCATTTTTCTTCATCCCTCATTCCATTCTATCCCACTTCATGGGAGAACTACATCGGCTTGAGGTCTTACTAGACTATGTAGGTAGTGCTCAATTTCTATTAAGGTCAGCTTGGCTATCTTTCATTCTTCTTTTCATCTCTTTCATGACTTTGTGCATTCTCGTATGCTTGGTTTTCTTTATCTTTCTAAGCCATTATACCATTGTATCTATATTTACACCCGCTCATTTTTATCTATGCCATAGTTTATTTCCTTGATCTATTTTGCTTGTCAATTCACCCATGCTGGGGAAAAACATCTGAACAATGTCATTATCAAATGAGCCTTATAGGGACAAACCATTATTTATTATTTATTAGTGATCAAAATTAGCCTTGCTAGGCCACAATTATCTTATCATTATTAAATTTTCTCTATTGAGGAACTTATTATTATCATCTTTATGGAGACCAAATTCTCCCTTTTCCTCTATTTCTAAGATATCCACACTTTTTCCCATGATGGAAATATTTTGGTGTGTAACTTATCTCAGGATTGATCAATGTCATAAGCACATAACTTGCACTATCAAATTGGGTACATTTAAAATGTGTCCCTTACATTTTTTGATTGAATCCTTCCCATTCCCCCCATATTTGGGGCCCCTTATACCTCTAATTATATTTTGAGCATTGATGGTAACCACACATGTAAGCATTAGCTCATTTGGATGTGATCTATTTCATGGGTTAATCTCTCATTATACCTCTCTTTTTGAGAGTCCATCCTTCTCTTTCGTCCTAGTATGTCCTCTTGAGGAGGCATCATGGGTCATTTCTAATTTCTTCTTAACAACTCTTTTCTTTCAAAAGACATTTCTTTACTTGAATGTCTCGTTATGCCTTCTCAAATAGGGGGAAAATGTAGACATCCAATTCCTAACACCATTTATGTTGAAATTATCAATCTTACTTGAATTTCACTCAAATGCATATTTTAGGTCAAAATCACTAAAACACCCTAAATGGTTTAAACTTTTTATTTACAAGTGCCAATTTAGGCTAAAGTATTCCTAAATGGGGCAATGCATTTTATGTGATTCCTAACTTTGATCAATTCATTTTGAGTCAAAATGATGATTTTGCCTTTTTATGCTCTAGATCACTCTTTTATTCTAATTCATTAGTACACATCACATACATTTGTTATTTTATTTTGGCAACATCCTAAATGTGAATACAGTTCCAACATATCTAACATCATCTTCCAATTCCTTTTTTTTACAAATTATGACCATTTTAATTATTTGAGGTCTAATTTTTAAAGAATTGCACAAATGTTGAATAATATTATTTAAGTCTAATTAATCCAAATCAAGAACTTAAGTGAATTTTCCATGGAGGTTATTGAATATTTATTTTTGAAAATTGATTTGTAATATATGCATCACCTAGTGGCATCAACTATGGTGTGGCATCCATAAGCCATAAATGCATAAAATATCAGGATTATGGGTCTCCCATGACTCTTTAATACCTCTCATGCCTCATTACTGCCCCTTATTCCCAAATCATGATGAGGATATTTATGGATTTAATTCCAAATATTAGATTAATTCATGGCCACACATTTCGATCTTGAGATAGATGGTCATGGTTGATCCTTATCAAATTGGAAAATTTATAAATAGAGAGGCCATGAACATCATTTCTAAGCTCAATTATTGTAATGTTATAATGCTAAAATCTCTTCAAAAATCATTTGTATTTTTATTATTATATTATTCATATTTTGATTAGCTTCATTTGATAGGTAATTAGATAGTTTCAATATCATGAGCCTAGGTTTTATGGAGTGTTCTTAAGACATTGGAGTAGTTTTACCACCATTATTGATTAAGACACAAATGTTTGATTAAGGGGAGAACATGTTTTTAACATGATTTTGAGAAATGGGGTTACTTGGGAAGGTAATGGTTTACTTTATTTCATTTATATCCTATTGTTATTATCAAAACCCTGCATAAATAGATTGCCTTGATTTAATTATCTCTTTATGCATTTTTATTTGATTTCTTGGAATAATGCTTGACTAATCATTTCTTTTAATCCAATCTACACCTATAAAGGCTACAAGTTCCTTATTAAAAGGTGTAGTTCCTTAAGGGTGACCCATAGTTGCTATGGCTGACTTATAGAGATTGTATTGAGCTTTATCTTCAAATGATATATGTCTTAAGGGTTGAGACATGCCTAATGGCTAACCAAGGTAGTGATTATTAAGATTTCTCTATAAATAGTCGAACCAAAGATGTTGGGTTTTATAATTGTGAGTGAGAGACTAAGGAGTGAAAGTAGAGAGGCTTATGTGTGTGTTTTGTGGAGTGAAAGAGGGGTAAAGTGCCTTGAGGATGTATTTAATAGTAGATCAGTTTGAGGATTGATTGTATGACCTCTAAGTCATAATTCTATTGGTAGAATAGAGAGATTTTTGTTTGATTGTGAGAGAAGGTAAAGATAAATAAGATGAGGCCCATCATCAAGTGTTGTTGACATCAGTTCAAAGGTGGAAGTATTTCATAGGTGTTGATGTGGTAGCTCAACATCTAAGGTGTTTATAGCCTCTTTACAAGGTAAAACTTACTAAAAGGTCTAGTTATTGTTATAGCTCAGCTAGACAGGTGTGGTATCACATTATGGGATTGGTGTGTCACTAAACATGGATTATAGTTCCTTGATCAGTTACAGTTGGTCTAAATTAAATCTTATTTTTATAGGATAGTAGTCCAATTATAGGTTATAACGGGTTTTACTCCCAAAGAGGGTTTCCCACATATGTCTTATGTTATGTTATTGATCTTGAATTGTCTCCCTTTCTCATTGATATGAATGTTGTATATGATTCATGAATGCTTATGGTAGCTGATTAAGATATTATAAAGTTCAAAATTGAAGTTAAAAATTTGGGCTCACTGATTCATCCCCAGTGATTGTACCTCTAACAAGATTAGGCCTAGTGGGATTTGACTAAATCCATATGGGTTTGGACCATCGTATAAGTTTTTAACCACTACAAATTATTTGTCCCTATTGTTCCATGTCTATTACATCCTTCCACATCCCCTTTCAAGGTTTCATTGCTTCTAGTTTGTCTTATCATCTTCCCTCTAAACCAATATATTTACACCTTTGGGGAGTGCCCTCTATCTAAGATAAAATAGAGGGAATTTCCCCTATTTCACTAGATTAAATAATGGTATGAGGGGTTTACTTAGGTCCTCAGACCATAGATACAAAGTTTCAAATATTGGTTACCTTAATAGGTTTTCCAAACATCTAAAAATCTCAGATATACCTTTAATATGATGATTGTGAAGACTTTATATGTGTGTGTACTATAGGTTGTCATTGGGACCTTTCCATACCTTGTATCCATGATATTGAAGTCTTATGAGGTGTCTACCATCACTTTGGAGTCTTTTCAAGCACATATATCACTTTAACCTTTGCCAAATTCTCTATTTCATACCTTGTACTTGACTGGTCTAGACTGTTAACTATGTTTTCTTGCTTGAAAGAGACACCTATAGGTGCATACTACATGGTTAAACTTTGGAAATGATGCCTAAAGTCATTTTTGGAGTCTTAAAGGTCATTTGATAATCATTTGGACTTGTTTAAGCTATGTTCATACTATGAAAACCCTAATATAGTCATTTTTTTAGGTCACTGCATACACAATCAACAATAATTGACCATGTTGAGGCAAAAAGGGATCATATAGGTGATATTCAACCTATTAAACCTATGCCACATGTTTTATGATCCCTTTTTGGTCTTTGGAGATTGATCCCATTATTAATTTTTTGTTTTTTCATTTCTAAGCTCACCTCATAGGCTTATAAGAGTCTATAGTCAACTGTAGGTAATTTTTTAGGGCAAAGCACATGTATAGGTGGTGTCCAAGTGACAACCTCATAAATTCACTCCTCTTGATGATATTTGGAAAACTAGTGTATTTTTGAAATCAATAAGACCAATCAAACATGGTTATATGCTTCTATAATACCACTTTGGATTGTGAAGGTCATTTGAAGTTCAAAACTATAGACAACACTAAAGAAAAATAGTGGATAAATGCATGACTTTGAGGCCTTCTGCCATGAAATCCTATTAGACAAATTACTTACTTTATTTTGAAATTTTTACCCATACATTAAGGATATAATATATATGAACTTGGGTTCATCAATAATCATTCCAAAACCATTATATGGCATCACCAAAAGTGTTTAGGGTTCTATTTTAAAGTTTTAGAGAAACTTGTCCTTAAATTCAAATTATCTTCTCTTGAAGTGACTTATCACTCTGTCTACCAATCTAATGCCTTAAAAAAATGACTTTTATAATCTCTCAAACCTTATAATACTTGAATAAGGGTCTTAAGACATGTTTCAAAAAATTTAAGAAACATTTCTAGATCTCTATGGGGCCACTTGTAGGTGTGCATTTTGTTGTAGACCAGGTAGTGAGTCTGAATATGGACATTATGCATGTAAAGTGACCTTATGATTCATATTTAACATTATGATATTATTCAATCAATAAATTTCAACCATGAAGTTCTTGAAACTAGACAATTTCTTTGTTCCAATGTGATTGATCTTATCTATGGCACTTGTAGGTGCTCATTCATGGTGTATGACTGTGTTAAAAGTTTGTATTAACTATCATAGTTTATTGTATGCCATTTAGAGAGATTGGTTTTTTGGATTATGATTTAATTAGGTGTCCAAAATATTTAAACTATTCATCACACCTACATTAATGTACTTAAGACTTCACACACCATTATTTAGCTGGTTGTATGTAGAAAACTTGACTATGTTATCTTTTCTTGATTAAACATTCATAGTGATAAATTGTGAGAATAAAATTTTAAGTATAGGATTTAAATAAGACATTTAGTACATGAAACACACACTTCAAACCAATATTAAACCACTACAAATAAATCAACCTTCTGTAAGTGTTAAATCTAACTATAACCTAACTAGCATATTCTTCATGCAAGCTAAAAGTTTTGGACTCATAAAAATAATTAGAAATATGAAACAAAAGATGGAAAAAATGTGAGAAGTATTTTCACATCCTATGGAATTCATTTCATCATCTAGATTATATGGATATGCTCAAATAGAGGCAAAACCTATAGGGTATGGGGATTAGCTAGAAAAACAAGACAACCAACTTGTTAAGAATGGTTCATAAAGTATATGAAATAATTATTACAACTCCAAACATGAAAATTAATTATACCAAGTTTAATATCAATCACCAATATTATTTGACCTATAAGTCCTCCTACTAGCCATACCATCAAAAGACTTATTAACCAATTTTACTTGACTAGTGGAGTGATGGAGAGATAGAATAGTTTTGGTCCAATTTTGGAACTTAAAAATAAGCTCAAGAGTGTAAATGGAGTCATAAAATATTAAATTTCACTCCATAATATTCTCCCATTTGCCACACTCCCCCATAGGCCATATAACTACAAAAACTCCTTATTTTTCACTTATTTTCTTTATTTTTAGTTAGGGACCTGCAAGTTTTAGTTAGTATTGACATTTATGACAAGTAATATGACATATTTGACATTGTAAATAACTTTATAACACATTAAAACCTTGTAAAATTGTACCATTCTCATTAATGACCCATATATGACCCTTACATGACATAAAATGACACAAGGACTAAATGTGACCATGACCAAGGCTAATATCACATTAAGTCACATAAAAAGGACTATGAAATAACATATTACATGATAATATACCCATATATCATGTTTTTGACTATAAGGGGTTGAAATATTTTAACTTGTGGTCAAAATAGTCAACATTATTAGCGATTTCCCAATGGTGGTATGTTTGCTATGCCAAGACCAGTAGCCTAATCATATCCATTGGGAAATGGAAGAACCTATACATAGGGTTGGCACACAATTTTGATTTTAAACCACACCAAACATAATAAAAATATGCACAAAACAAGACACATCTAAAAGAAACACACATGTGTTCAATTATAACACTTATGGAACATAACACAATTAAAAGAAAGACACACACACCTAACATACTATTTATAAAACCTCAATTTTGAGGATAAAATCATCTTATAATACCTAAAATAGGGTAAAATATAGTTCCCATTGTATCTTTATCACTCCATGAAGGAAATCTAGCATGAGGAGCATGTTCATCATCAACCACTTGCATATGGGTATGGTCAAGAAGCTTACCAACTCTATGCCTTCTCATGCCTGTAAGTGGGATATTTGGATCCCTCAAGAATTATATTCCTTATTATTTAAGACCTTGATTGAGGATTGAAATTTTTTTATCTTTGTCATCTTTGATATGTCTCAAACAAACTATAGATTAGAATGTATGATAGTTACCTCAACTTTGTGCTCTTCTAGGTCAGCATGTGCTTGATACATAGAGTCATCAAGATCTTATCCTTTATGTTCCAATACCTTTTAATGTGTCTCAACATTAAATGTATCTTTTTATTTCCCTTAACACACAACCAAATCTGCCTTGACCTCATTCTCCATGTTTACAACTCCTTGGGCAATAGCTTCATCAAGCTCATTCATGACTATAGACCCTTGATCAATAGAATGACATTCATTTTCACGTTTGAAATAAAAATTAATATTTTGGTCATTAGTCTCATTTTAAATTTTGATATCAAACATGCAATCTCTTGGAGAAAAAGGAGTCTTACCTAACTTATCAAATTCTTTGCATATGGCATTGAACCTTTGCCATAGTTCATCCTCCTTCACAACATGACAATATTTTCCATGCTTGGTGAAATAATAAACATCATGTTTGTTAGAATAATTAGTAAATAAATCAGATATAGACATATTAAGAGGTGAAGTATCATTAATTAATTAATAAAACTCTTGACATATGGCATTAAACCTTTACCATAAGTCATCCTCCTCTCCCTCATGAGTGTCATCATCAAGGACAGTTTCATCAATTGTAGGAAAAAATACATCATTATTCCCACCATGGTGATAAATTATATTATTAAATCCATCATCATCATATACATGGATCAAGTAATTTCTCTCATTATCTTATGATAAAGGATGTTCAACACTTACCTCAGTTCCCTCAAATGTCTCTTCATGGATGATATAAGTACTAATGTCAATTTTCTCAAAGTATGCATAAGTATCATGATCATAAACATATATACCATAATAATCTATTAAAAAGTCATATATTCCTTCGAGTTTAGAATCACCATCATCCACATTAGACTCCTCCTTCTCATTGATCACATAATTCAAGTTAGAACTTACTTCAACATAAGGCTCAATGTGAAAAATTACAAGGGGTTGAGTTATTATGGTCACCTTAGTTCCATATATTGTCCTAAAGGCAAATAAATACAAGTAATATATGAGGTATCCACCTATATTGGCTGTAAAATCTCTTGAAAGGTATATTACAAAATGAGTAAAAAAGGTCTACAACAACAATGTCTTGGAGGATGGGAAAGATAAAACAATCATGCAAGAAAACCTTAAAATTTTTAATCAATCCTATTGTCTTAGCATGTTTATAATATATTTTGATCATTAATTTTATATATGGTTCATATTTTATGCCAAACTGATCAGCTAAAACTTTGGGCATGATTGATATAGAAGCACCACTATCAACTATGTAATTGTGGACTAGTTTATCACCCACTATGAGAGTGAGGTAGAAAGGTGGAGGCTTCTCATATTTATTAGAAGTTTTAATAATGGTTTTGGGGGAATTTTTAATAGTAACATGACTATTAATTTGACTTGAAGGTAAAGGACTAGTAGGGATAGTGGACAACTACTTTTGTAATAGCTCCTTTTGGCCAAACATATGGAGAACATCCCATAAAGAGATAGATGCTTTGTCATTCTTCAAAGAATCCAATATGTTTAGGGTATTATTAAAAACCTTATATTTATTCCTTGGATTCAAATACTTTTTTTAAACTTGAGGATTTGAATCACCTTGAGCAAACTTTCCAATGTTTCGATTTGAAGAAGGTGTAGGGGCATTAGGGGCTATCATGCTTGAAGCCATGCTTTAATGCCTTGGAGTAGGATTGGATGAACTTATAGGCATGATATTACCATATCATAAATATTTTATCTTATATTTAGTGTTGTCTATAATATAATTCCCTTGGCTGAGCACAAAATTATCTTCCATTAGGAACTTGGTGAAGCTTTCTCCTTGAGGCTACCAATCCTCATTTGCATGCATCATGACTTCATTAGAGCTGATATTAGAGGATTTAATCCTCCTTGAGAAAATAGAGATTTATATCCACCCAAATTAACATCCATTAATTCAATTAATTTATAATATTCCCCTTGTACCAATTTTTTATGCACTGGTACCATCTCTCTCAAATTGGTGGTGGGATTAGGATTGTACACATTAGCAGGCCTATTGAAGTTAGGCTTCCCTTTACCTCTTCCTCTCCCATATTTTTGACCATATTATTGTTTATAAGGATATGGTTTTTTAATCACACCTATTTTCATTATCTCTTTCCTAAGCTCAACTTCTAAGGTTTAAATTCTTGCATATGGATCAAGTTCATCTGCATTCTTAGAAGCAGTCATAGGCTTATCATTTGTATTAGGAATTTTAGTAATTCTTGGATTATTATTAGGAGTATTAATTAATAATGGAATATAAACCTTATGAGGAAAATTTATTACTTGAGGAAGGCCATTATAAACTCTAATGGAAATTTTATATGCTTCAATAAAAGTGAAACCACCCATAGATTGAAGCATGATAGCAATATCAATACCAATGACTCTCACGTATGTATGGACAACAAATATAGCATGTGGTATCATGGGAGGAGGAAATTTATAACAAGTATTTTTAAACCTCTCATTGAATTCATGCATTAATTCCTTTGGGGATCATTTTATCACATTGAGCTAATGTATGAGAGAAGTATGACCACTTTCATCTTCAAATCTTGAAGCTATCAACACTCCAAAGTCATTCCATGATGTAATACATCCACCAATAAAAGTATTATAACAATAAATAAAATTCCTTCTAAGGGACATAGAAATGATTTTAATGGAAATATTATCCTTAGTGACATTATGAAAACTACAAATATTGGATATATCCCTTATGTGTTCACTAGGTGTGACATGCTCTTCACCATTTAATTTGGGAACACTCTTTGTAACATTAGGTGGAATTGCATCATATGCTTCAATATGAATTAGATTATTAGTATTAAAGGTAGGGAAGGCATGTGGCCTATCCATGATGGATTGGATTTCTTCAATTTCTTCACTTCCTTTGCTAGTAAAGTCTTCTTGGTATTCAAAGGGAAGATTAGGATGAGGGCATTGAACTTCAAGAGGAATTTCAAGATGAATAGGTGGATTCATAAGATTGATAACTCTACTAGATTATAACCCAGTAAGGACCATGATGTATAACAGAAAATTTAAGAAAAAATAATTGTCTTGAACTAGATTTACCTTGAATGGAGTCACTAAATGCTAATCAGCACACCAATTTTTAGTTGATGTTGTCAAGACCAAAATTCACCTTAATAAGTTGTCTTGAAGATAATGGGTCCCACCAGGCATGCCAAAACTATTATCACTAAATATTTAATGCTATAGGAGGTTGTTCAAGCTTTTTATATATTTTGGAAACATGGGAATACTTGTAGGTATGTGGATTTACCTATAGTATAAGTAGGCCTCTAGGTGTAAGGGCTAGCTCCCTGAATATGCCTTGAAATGCTTATCACCTACTTAAATAATTGCTTATAGTAAAAGAGATATAATTTTACATGAAATAAAACTAATCTAAGGGGGTGATATACTAGAATTATTTACACAAGAGTATCATAATTCTATCACAATGAAATAAGACCTACAAACTAGCTTCATAGTCCTCAGAGATTCAAACATAAGTGTTTCAATTTAAAGGTGATATGCATGAGATAACACAATGTAAGTATCATAGAGGGAATATTATACACTCTAAAAATAATTATACACTTGAAAGAAGCCTAAAACATTAGCTACAATCTATATGACATGTTAGAATAGTAACTCTTGCATAAACATGAGAGGATAAGGAGAAGTAAGGATAGAATATTATCACTTAACATCACCATACATCACTTTGAACACTTAGATAAATGTTTATAAAATTAAAACAAAACTAGTATTTATTTTTCAAAGGCAAAGTACAATGTCAAAACTAGTAGGGTTTTACCACACATGGTGTGGTATTAGTCTACAAGACCTAAAATGGCTACTACTTATGGAATTTGAGATATAAGAGAATCGAATTAAGTCCAAAGATCAATTGAACATGTGTAAATTTGAGAAAGAGAGTTACATATACAATAAAATTAATTAAGAGATAGACCATGCAAGGTCTCATAGGATAAATGTCCCTCAAAGGCATGAAACTCTTGAAATGTGGCATATGACTCTTCTTTTGCATGCCTAGAAATTGTTTTCATCATTTGGCCTCCTTGGAATGATCCATAATATATTAGCGATAGATATAATTATTTAAAAGAGAGGTGGGGATTATAAACAATCACAAATATGCATTGGTTGCATCCCTAATCAATGATATTCTTTTGGACATGAATTATTACTACCTAAAGTCCAAATAATTGATCTATCACTCACTTTGCACACTTGGCCACAAATTTGCATTTATTTTTCCAAACCATTCCATACATAGGAGTGTTTGACACCTTTCAAGACCCTTCATTCCCTTACATTCCTTAGGTAGACCTTAAAATGCCCCCTACTTGGATTTTTCACCTTCCCACTTGTTTGTTCACTATGCTAGTTTAGACTAGCTGAGATGAAGGCACTTGTAGAGATAGTTTTAAGTTTAGTTGAATCATGAAATTTATATGAACAAAGTGGGTTTCATCTTTTAAAACCCATTTGTACTTGCACAACACTAAAAGTTGTCAATAAAATCCATTTTCAACCCTATCCTTACAAGTAGGGTAGAGCTCAAGTTTATGGGGAGGATCCTTGGAAAGTCCTTTACAAATTTTAATAATCTCCCAATATAGTATATCCCATATAGATGCATCTCCTTACTCATTTTCTCTATTGGATTACTATCAAGCATTTCAGAGTGTTTAGAATAATTTTTCCCTCTAAGGATTATTTATATAGGTTTGATGTTAGAAACCTAAAATAATTACATAAAAACATTGTTCAATACCTTCTTCAATGTTTCCCAACTCCTTATACTCCCATGCATAGTCTTCATGTAGGTGTGATCTTTCAAATGTGCCCTCTCAAGTTTTTCACTCCATTCTGTGAAGGCTTGAGTTGGTCTAAGACAATAAATGGCTTTTATATAGTTTCCTATGCAATACAAAATATTTAACACACCTTATGAATCCCAATGTAAGTTTTTAAATGTTATTTTATCCCTATAAATGAAGTTAAACCCTTTTTAGGCATTAGGCCTATATTAGGTCTGGTGGGATTTTACTGCATCCATATGGGTTTGGACCATCATGTATGTTTATAACACCTATGCATAATTTTTTAATATTTTTGCATGTCTATTATATCCATCCACATCTCCTTTTATGGTTTAATCACTTTTATTTTGTCTTATCATCATATTCCCTCTAAACCTATAGATTTACATCTTTGGGGAGTGCCCTCTATCTAAGACAAAACATATGGCACTTACCTTATTGCCCTAGATCAAATTATGGTATTATGGGTTTTCAAATTTACAAATCATGATTACCTCAATAGGTCTACCGAACATCTCAAAATCTTAGACAGACTTTGGTATGATGACTATGTAGACTTTATATATATATATATATATATATATATATATATATATATATATATATATATATATATGTGGACTGTAGGTTATCTTTGGAACCTTTCTATGTCATGTATCCATGATATGGGAGTCCTATGATGTGTATACCATCACTTTATATTATTTTAAAACACATATATCACTTCAACCTTTTCCAAATTCTCTATTGCATACCTTGTACTTGACTAGTCTAGACTACTGACTATGTTTTCTTGCTTGAAAGAGACACTTGTAGGTGTATACTACATGATTAAACCTTTACCATGACTACTTAAAGCCTTATTGGAGTCCCAAAGGTCATTTAAAAATAATTTGGTCTTTTTCAAGCTATGTTCATCCTATGCCAACCCTGAGATAGTCATGCTTTTAGGTCACTACATACATTGTCAATTGTATTTGACCCTATTAAGGCAAAAAGGGATCTTGTAGCTGATATTAAACCTAAAAAACTTATGCCACATGGTCTATGATCCATTTTTTTATTTTGAGGAATCTCCCATTAGCAAGTGTTTGTGTTTCTATGTCTAAGCTCACCTCATATGCATGTAGGAGTCTATTATCAACTATAGGTAGGTTTTCAAGACAAATGTTAGGATCTACTACCCACTAAGGGCACACATGATTACCTTTGTATAAGCAACTAAACACATAATTTAACTAGAATGATAAGTAACTAGAAATATGAAACAACACAAAATATGAGAGACAATACCCAATTGTATTAATACTCATTTAGAAGAAAATACAATAAAGAAGATGCCACACTTCTTCCCACACCTCTAGAGCTCCCACACTTCTAGGGATCACCAGTAATTCTCCTTCAATAGTTCACTCTCTCAATTATGGTCACAACAATCAACTCAAACACAGAGTTGTTGTTCACCTCCACCAGTCAGTAACAATGTTGCTAGTACACCAAGTACACAACCATACTCCAAGTAGATCTCCCTTCTCTTTCAACAACTTGCAAATCACCAAACCTTACTTACCGTGTAGATGTCTCTACACCCTGAATAACCCTTATCCTTACCTCACCAAGTCCTTATGATTCTTCAACCAGTACCCTGGTGGATCTTCTACTAGAACTTGCACAACCTGCAACTCTCCCTGATCATACACACTCAGCACCCCTTTGGAACTAAGAGGAGCTACTCTTTCTCTCTCTACAAGCACAATGGCTATCTAGCACACTTTACAATACAGCCCATGAGTCTATTATATAGATCTCATGCATACAATAATTAGACATTCTTAATTAAAATAATTAGAAATGTAGATCCAAGACTAAAATAAGTCTTTACATGCAAACTGACTGTCCAAAAATAGACCAATTCTCGACCCACATGCAAATGCATGCACACATAGGTTGTTGACGTTGGTTCCTGTCTGACTGATGTCAGCCAACCAATAACCAATGTCGGTTGCTCTGCCACTGTAATATGACCAACATCGGTTGGCTTGACTGACATCAGTTCCTCTACAAGCTCTCTGCAACTCAGCAACCTTAGCAACCTCCTCTATGTTTGCATCAGTGAAGCTTTTAGCTCCACAACCTAACAACAAAGCAAACCTGTAGTTGGTGATCTAAATGATAACCTCATTCTTTCACTCCTATAAATTCTCTTTGAAACACTAGTGTGTTTTTCGACTCAACAAGACCACTCAAACATTGGTATATGCTTTTATACTACCACTTTGGATTGTGAAGGTCATTTGAAGTTCAAAACTATAGACAACATTGAATAAATGTAGTGGACAAATGCATGACTTTGAGGCCTTCTAACATGAAACCATATTATCCAAATTAATTAATTTATTTTTAAATTTTTACCCCTACAATAAGGATATAGGATATATACACTTGGGTTCATCAAGATTCATTTCAACACCATTATATAGCATCACCAAAAGTGCTCAATGCTTTGTTTTAGAGTTTTAGAGAAACTTGTCCCTAAATTCAAATTCTCTTCTCTTGAAGTGACTTATCACTTTGATTGCTAATCTAATGAATTAAACATGACTATCATAGTCTCTCCAACATTTTAATACCTTAATAAGGGTATCAAAACATGTTTCAACATTTTTATATCTCTATGGGGTCACCTGTATGTGTGTATTTAGTTGCAGACTAGGTAGTGAGTGTGAATATCAAAATTATGCATGAAAAGTGACCTTATGATTCATATTTAACCTTATAATATTAGTAAAACAAGACCTTTCAACCATTAAGTTATTAAAACTAGACAATTTATTTGTTCCAACATGATTTATCTTCTCTATGGCACCTACAAGTATTCATTCATGGTATAAGACCATGGTAGAAGTTTGCATTGACTATCACAATTTGTTGTATGCCATTTAGAGAGATTGATTTTTTTTATTATGATTCAAGTATTTTTACAACATTTTTAAACTATTCATCACACCTCCCTGAACATCCTTAAGACTTCACACACCATGATTCAATTGGCTATATGCAAAAACTTGACTATGTTATCTTTTATTGATTGAAACATTCATGGTGATAACTTATGAGACTAATTTTGGGAGGATATTATTTAAATAATACATTTGGGACATGAAAAAAAACCCCTCACAAGCATATGAAACCACTCTAGAGAAATAAAACCTTGGTAAGTGTTAAAATATGATTGAAACTTGACTAGCATAATCCACAAGCAACCTAAGAGGTTTGAACTCATCAAAACACTTAAAAATATGAAAAAAAAGATTAAAAACATGTGATAATTAATTTAACATACTATAAAATCCATTTCATCATTTGGATTGTATAGACATGCTCGAACAGAGGCAAAACGTATAGGGTATGGGGATTAACTAGTAGAATAAGATGGTCAACTTGTTAAGAATGGTTCATAATGTATAGGCAACCATTATTCAAAATCCAAAAATTAAAATTAATTATACCAATATTAATATCCACCACCAAGATCATTTGACCTGAAATTCATCCTACTGATCGTACCATAAAAGACCTTTTAACTAGTTTTACTTGCCTAGTGGAGTAATGTAGCGATAGAATGGTTTTGGTCTAATTTTGGCACTTAAAAAGTACATAAATAATTGAAATGGAATCAATTAAGCTTAAATATAACTCCATAAGCTTCTCCCATATGCCACTCTCCCCCCATAGGTTGTACAATTGCAACAACTCCTTCTCGTTCACTTATTTTCTTGATTGTTTGTTAGGGACTTATAAGTTTCAGTTAGTCCTATAATTATTTAAAATGAATATGAAATAATGGACATTGGAAGTAATTTTATAACATATTTAAACCTACGAAACACATACCACTCTCATTAATGACCCATACATGACCCCTAAATGACATAAAATGACACAAGGACTAAATGTGACCATGACCAAGGCTAATAGCACAATAAATCACATAAAAAGTACTATGCCACACCCTATGACATGATAATAAACCCTTATATAAATTTTTTGACTATAGTGGGTTGAACTATTTTGAATTGTGGTCAAAATAGTCAACATTTCGTTTAAGAAATCTTTAGATAAATTTGGAAAGGACCACTTTATTCATCTAGTGCAATCTTTGAATGCCTAAGCCTCCATACTTTTTGGAAATTCAAAATTTATCCTAGATAAGTAAATGAAATTTATTTATCTCTTTATAACCTATCCCTAATAAGTTCCTTTGAATTTTATTAAGTTTTTCTTCAATACTCTTAGGAAGGCTAAAAAGATAGAGAAGCTAGATTGGGAGACTCTAAAAAATGCTCTTGATAAGCGATAATTTTCCCACCTGAGAGAGAATTTTTCCTTTCCAACCAACTAAATTTATTTAAAATCTATCAAAAAATAAATTATAGGTAGTAATAGGAATATGATTTTTAAAATAGGCATTCCCAGATATGAAGAAGGCGTATGCTTAATTTGGCATCCTAAAATATGATCAATTCTAGTTTGCCTAGCTAAAGGAGTGTTAGAAAATTAAAAAAAAATCTTTTCAAATTTAACCTTTTGATTTTAAACTTTTCATACATAACAATAATTTTTTTTATCAACATTTATTATTAGATAGAAGCCTCAACCAATAAAATGGTATCATCAGTGAATTATTAGTGGGAGATCAGATCGACATTCCTAGTTCATTTGAAGCCTTTCATCTCTCCTATTACCACTATATTAGAGATAAATATCCTCAAATATTAATCCATTATGATGAAAAATAAGGTGGATAGGGGACCCCCCTATCTCATTCCCTTACCACTCATGAAAAAACCTTGAGCATCTCCTTTCACGAGGATCAAAATCATACAAGAGGAGATACAAGCCCTGATAATTTTTTTAAATTTATCCTAAAAATCAAATTGGTTCATGACTCTATTTAATAAATTACAATAAAGTTTTTTATAGGAATTATCCATATATAATTTTTTCATTATTATAACATTATTACTCTTATCCATGGAGTGAATTGATTCATGCACCATAATAATCATGTCTTGTATTTATCTTCTTAGGATAAAACCTCCTTGCTAAGCCTCAATAATCACTTCCATAATTAGCTATAATATTATAGAAAAAAAATAAGTGATTACATTAGACATGGAATTACACAAGTTGATAAGATAGAAATCAGATAAATTCATTGCTCCCTCCTTGGGAATTAAAACAAGGAAGGTATGATTAAATTTGTTAAGCATCTGAGCTGAAACTAGGAATTCATTGACCACATCAACTACATCATCTCCAATAATGTACTAAAAATTAAAAAAGGATATAGGGAAACCATAAGGATAAATATATATGGAAACCATAATGACAAATATATTTATCCAGATTCATTTTGGAGATAACAAATTTTAGGTCTTCTTTATATGTTTTAACAACTTCATTATCTCCATATGTAACCAATTCAGGAATAACATGGAGAAATTCTTGTTTAAATATGATATTTATTATGAATTAATTCTTAAATAATTTTTTGAAAAATTTTGCACTTTTTTTATTAATGAAATATCTATTCGAAATGATTTGATCATCACTATCTGAAATTTCCTTGATGGTATTATAGGCTCTATGTTTCAAAGTAGACATATGGAAGAAGTGTGTGTTTCTATCATCTTCATTGAGCCAAATACTTATTTATTTTTGTCTCTAAAGACCCTATTCCCTTTCATCTATAGTGTGGTACTCACAAAGAAGCTATTTTTCCTTATGTTGAATTTATAAATCATAATCAATTTTTCTATCTCATCTTCGACAAAAGAGATATGTGATTTTAATGAATATGAACATTACCAAATACCTATTTATTCCACTATTTGATTTTTACTTTAACATTCTTCATTTTTTATCCAACTTGAACATATATATGCCATTCACACTTGGAGACCACCATTCCAACATTCTATCATGAATTTATAGATGAGAAAACCACATATGTTCCATTCTAAATGGATACCTATTTTCATTGGTATAATCTTCCACTGAACTTAGTTCAAGAGGATTATGGTCTAATCTAACCTAAGGGATAGCCTTTAACATCATATCCTTATATGTGAACTAGTCTACTGAAATTAAAATTCTATCCAATCTATATTGAATAAGGTTTTCACCCAACCTCTTATTACTCTAAGTGAATTTATAACCTTTTAATTCCACATCTATCATCCCTATATCATAAATAAGAGAGGAAAAATCCTCCATCCTATTTGAAACCAATTGATTTAAACATTTTTTCCCCTTATATTTAATGGATAATTAAAGTCTCCATCCATGATCCAAGGGAAATCTTTACAAATATTCATTAATACTATTATCTCTTCCCATAAAATTTTATGAGCAGCTATGGAATTAGGTGCATATATGTTAGATAAGATCCATTGCTTATCATCAGATGCACCTGTAAAGAGTACTACCACATGATTTGGATATTTGAAAATTGACTCCCCAACTAACAAATTTTTATCCCAAAAAGTGATGAGGCCATCTAACATTCTAGTTAAACTAGAACAAACCATTCCTACTTCTTTCCAATAGGCATTTTTATGATTGATAAAAAAGGGTTCTTCTATTTTTGATTGTTGAATAGCCAAGATTGAAGGCTTGTGAATTTTTATAAAATATCTAAAAACTTTTTTCTTTGAGGAACTATGATTCATCTTATATTCCAAGAAAATATCAACATGATTAACTAAAAGGAGAATGATTAACTCCCTTAAATAAAAATGTTGATTGGAGTCCGTTAGCAATTTCCACCTTAGTTAATTTTTTGAAGATTTATTTTCTTTTTGATTTCCCAAATTTTGGAGACATCTTATACACTATCCCTTTATTTCCCCTGGTAGCAATAGAGGATGAGATTTTGATTTAATGTTATGCTTGGGTATTACCAAAATTTCTTGTGATTCCTTCTTTTCTTCTTGAGAAATTTTTGGTGACACATCAATCAAGTGATTTAAAATTTCATCATTGCTATTTTCTCCTAAAAATTTCTTATTTATATCTTGAGATTAATCCTAATCATGTTTTAGTTGTGCTAGATTATCAAACTGATTTGGGTATTTTGGAAGATCCTAATTTTGATTAATCTTCTCCATATTGTCTATATGAGAAATAATTAAATCTGCCTCCTTGTTAATGTGTATCTGATTAATCTATATGTTTATTTGGGTTATATCTTTTGCATCCACTTCCTTGAGTTATTTTCCATGTCAACATCAACCTTATTTTTTCCTTATATAAAAATATATTCTACTATATTTTCTTCTTTTGCCAATACCTATTTACCTTTCTACTTGTCTATTTATGTTATATCTTCTATCTCCAAAGGATTTTTAGTTTATTTAAAAGAGATAACTTCTTTTATTTTCCAATTATCTCTTTGTATTTTCATTATAATGGATAAATCCTTGGGTATAATATTTTATTAAACTCTTAATATGGATATAATAATATGTATTAAATAAAATTTACAAATGCACATAATTACTCATCAATAATTTGTTGATGACACACTAATCCTGAGAGAAACATTAACTAAGGAATCTAGGGAGATAAGAGATATTCTAAAGACTATGAGGAGGTCTCTAGCTAAAAAATTAATCTTTATGAAATCTCTCTCTATTTTATTAACACTCCCATTTTTAGACAACATAGATTTGCTATGATCTTGGGTTATAAAATCAAGGACTTTCCCTTAACCTACTTATGAATGCATTTTTTTTTGGAAGAATGACTCCTATTTAGAATACACTCATTTAAATATTTAAAATTAAACCTTCTATATGGAAATGTAGTGTTCTCAACCATGTATGGAAGCTCTAATTAATCAAAAGCATGTTACAAAGTCTACTTGTTTATATTATTTCAACTTTTAATATGCCTAAGATAATTGCAAATAAAATTGAACAAATATAAAGAATATTTTTTTGGACTCAAATAGAGGGAAATTTTTTTTTTGCCTTGGTTGCATTGAATAGAGTTTATTTTCCAAAAAATTATGAAGGCTTGGGGATTCGTAAGATGAGACTAATGAGATAAGACCTTATTTTTAACATGGGGTGGAGATTATTGAAAGAGAAAAATATTTGGACTAATATTTTAATTGTTAAATATTTTCATACACTGTAGGCTGAGAGATTATTGTCTACTAATTATGTTCCAACTAGCTCACAAATTTGGAAATTTTTTGTTGACAATAGAAAGCTTATTTGGAAAGGAAGCAAACAGAATGTGGGAAATAATGAATGGGCCTTTTTTTTGGAATGACACATGGATTATTTATTACCCACTTGGTAATCTTAGCCCTTGGGATAAAATTTATCCCCATTTGAAGAGAGCAATGGGAAAAAGATTGGATGATTATATTGAATAATCCCCTTCAGTTAAAAAATGGAAATATTTATTTATTGAATGAAATATTTAATAGGACCTTGATATTATCTCAAACATGAATGATCTCCTTAAATGTGTTCACATTAGTCAATTAGATAGAGAGGATGAATTAATTCAGGCCAATTCTAGTGATGGTTTGTATAGTGTTAAATTTGGCAATAAGATAGCTTTAAAGGTTAACCTAGATGCGTTCCCTTATCAAAAATTTTGGGACAAAGATGTATGTATATGTGTGTATGTGTGTGTGTGTGTGTGTGTATATACATATATATACACACACACACACACACACACACACACATATATATATACATATATACATATACATACATATATATACATACATATATATATATATATATATATATATATATATATATATATATATATATATATAACACACACACACACACACACACACACACACACACACACACACACACACACACACACACACACACACACACACACACACACACACACACACAAACACACACACACACATATACATACACATACACATACACACATACAGATACACACACACACACATATGTATGTATGTATGTATGTATGTATATGTATATGTATATAATTTTGGTGGATATCTAAAACAAGACTCTCACCATAAATAACTTAAAGAGGTATTTAAATTCCAAAATAGATGTGTTCTTTGTGAAAATGATGGGGAATTGATGTTTTAACTATGTCTTAACTTCCCTTTCATTTACCAAATCCTAAGAAGAATTCATTCAAATTTTGAAACATTTTGGGTTTAACCACCTCCTTTTATGGATTTTTTCTTTTGATGCAATCCTCATTTCAGTAGTGAAAGTATCAAAAATCTCTGGTAGATGGCACTTCCCCATGTTTTTTAGGGGATATGGTGGGGAAGAAATATTTGCATCTTTTAAAATAAGATGAAAATTTATTATAAAATTTGCTTGAGAGTCATAGATGAAATCATTGAGAATTTATCATCTATAAAAAATAAGAATAAAGATAAAATGATAGATTATGAATTCAAAATAGATTTAAATTGGAACCTTTTAAAGTAAGAAAAGTTAGAGACAGATCAATAGAAGACAAGCATAAAACTTGTCAAATGGTTATTTCTATCTCCAAGATGGTTTAAACTAATCTTTGATGGAGCTTCAAAAGGTAATTTAGTCTTGGTAGGAGGAGAAAAAATTAGAAACAATAGGGAAGACTTACTAGTTACCTATTCCATAAATTTGGGTGTTCAGACCAATTATTTGATAGAAGTAAAAGCTACCTTATGTGGTATACAAATATAAAAATATATAAATCAAATCATTTAGTGATTGAAATAGATTTTATTAATATTATCAATTACCTAAAAAATAAAATACTTCTAAGTTTGACTATAAAAAATATAATTTTAGATGTTATAAGTATTTTTTAATCCTTCAAAGAGGTCTCAATATCCCATGTGTATAGAGAAGGCAACAAAGTGGCTGAATAGTTCACCACCCAAGGGGTTCTCAATAACAGTTTTGAGAAATGGAGAGGAATTCAGGAGCTAACTTACAAGGATATCTGACTACTATAAGAGGATAAACCCAAGTGATCTTCTTCATAGCTTGAAGACTGATATAAATTATTTATTGGGAATGATTCTCACAAAACTAAATTTTGACATATTAATTATTAATAGGTCTGAGACCTTTAATCAAAATAAAAATTTGAAGGAGTATCATAATGTAATTATCACCACCCATTAATCACTTGACATAATGAATATGGTGATCAAATGTATTCATTTTGAGACTTATTAGTATAAATAAAATTTGAGAATGAAGGTCCTCAATAATATCCCCAAGCATGCCAAATTTTATTTCAAAAAGAGTAATCATTACATATTGAGCCATGACACACCAAAAACATTCATTATTTTCCATGTGAGTTCAAGTGGCCTTAATTATAATATAAGGAGGGAAGTAAATTTTCCAATTAGATATTTTTCTTCTAATACTATAGATGTAAACAAGTGTATGAATGTAATAAATAGGGATATAATATTTTCATTTCTCAAATCATGGGAGGAGATAAATTAGAGTTGAACCCATAACACCTAAAACAACAAGAAAACAAACTATTATTTGAAGGATTCTTAAATAAGGGATTTAATAAAATTCATAGACATGATCATGGGTTATGACCCACATGTTTTAGTGGAAGTTGTAAATTCATGGATCCTCCACAAGGTTATATTTCAAGGGAGATATCTCAAATATTACAAGCAAAAAAGGATGAAGTTTCATATTTTCTATTTATAAATGAGAAATTGATTAAATTTCAAGGGAGATATCTCAAATATTCTATCCCAAAGCCATGGAATGAGTTCCTTCACTAGTTAATGAGAAACGTCACTTTGGAAGGAAGATATAAAGTTTTTTTATCTTATCATTTTGCCTTTGTGAATCACTTTAGACATAAAAAATGTGAAGCATTCCATTTTATATGCTTATGTTAATGGGAAACTCTATTTTGGATGTTAAAAATTATAAATGTTTGATCCCTCTACATCAATTTATTATCTATCTTATGTTCCACCATGCAAAATCCTATGCCTTTGGCCCTCTTCCCAGCTATCAAATCAATTTCATTAAGAACAAATCTATAGAAACCTTTGTTAAGAATTTTTTGGGTGTTGTTATAAATCCTCCTTTTAAGCATAAATATATTAAATCTATCTCCATTTTAATCCCTCTTATATATAATATTATTGAAAAAAGGACCTTTAAAGGTAAACTCTCTAAAAAAAATTCCCAGGCCTTGATTGAGGAACCTTTAACTTTGGATGACCATTTGGGTGTTTCTATGAACCAATATACTTATGCTCCTTTGTCTCGAAATTAATTACTTACAAGGGGAAAGTTGTTTGAGAATTTTGTGGGGAACCTAGAGAAAGACTAAATTTTAGACCCTGATAAGAGAAAAGGTAAAAGGAAGACCATCAAGAATAATACAACACTAAATCTAATTAGTTTATTGTAAAGGAAGGTTAAAATAGATAAGGAAGCCTTGGAATTTGTGTTGAAGGAAAATGAGGGACCTTAGAACCAAAATAAATCAATCAAAGATCCATGTTTATGGGAAAGATAATCATGGAAATTTGACTTTGAACAAGGAAACATGGATTTTAAATGAAATAGTTGGGGATTTAAAAATCAAAATGTCTCAGTTGGAGGATAAAATGAATCAAATGGATAATAAGAGGAAGAATATCCAAGAATATATAGACAAGATAATCCAAATCATTAGGACTATAGTAAAAACTTGTGCAGTGAATAAAACTATTATGTGTGATAATCTCAAATAGAAAAAATTAAAATGTGGGAAATAGAGCCAACAATAGAATTAGGATGAAATAAAAAGGAAAGGAAATCAAGACCAAGGTGGATTATGACATTGATGAGGACTACCTCAACTTCTTGAATGAGGAATGAGAGGTGGCCTAATCTCTTAGTGACTTTGGGTCATCTTAATATTTTTGAGGTTATTTCCTTACTATCTATTTTCTATAGTTTAGTTGGTTTTATTTTATTTATTTTAGGTGTTTGTGAGCTTTTGGTTAGCCCTATTTTATAATGGTATTTTTTTTGTCATACTTTCATGCCTATCCTTGTTACTTAACTTTGTAAGGTTTAAATCCCCTATTTTTACATCTAATTTAAAAAAAATCACTACGTAGGTGTAAATGGATTGGGTGTTCCATTATCTCTTTAAAAAATGATTATATTTATCTAGAAAATTAAAGGTAGTATTATAATCAAGATATACTTTCTTGATAAGTCGATTAATTAATTTATTAATTTATTAAGTTAATCAACATAATCATATGTGAAAAGTGTAACACAAATGTGTTTAACCTGATCAATCCACCTTTGTTAATGTCATTCTAAAATTGGAGTTTTAAATCATGTAATATCCCCTACCAATAGGGAATATAAAAAAACAAAAGCTCTGATACCACTGTAATATCCCCTACCAATAGGGAATATAGAAAGACAAAAGCTCTGATACCACTGTAATATCCCCAACCAATAGGGACTGTAGAAAGAGAAAAGCTCTAAATTGCTTTTCTGAGTATTCTGATTTTTTGTATGAAATAAGAACAAATTGTGATTTTTTCAAGATAAATTCAAAATAGATAAATAAATCACAGTATAATCTCTTATTTATTCACTCAAACTATTACAATAGATGTCCTCTATCATGCATATAAAAGAATATTCAAATATGGTCTTAAAAACCTGGTCTTTTGCAAATCTGGAAATAAACCCTGAATCTAGAACTGCTCGGGTCGCTGTGTCAACACACAGTCACCGACGTCAGTTATTATGCCATCATCGATTGATATGTTGTTGATGCCGGTCGATGTCAGTCGGCTATTCTATCGATGTTGGCTAATGTCGGTCTCTATCAGCCTCTGCCTACCTATGTCAGTCTCTATGCAAATCTGTACGGACTTTGTACGGTTGCCAATATAACACACCCTATTTGTTGGACCCCTGATCTCAAGATATATGACTCTAATATAGAAGATCTCTATCTGTATAATTTATTGAATCAAAACTAAATAAAATAAATACTTGAAATTCCTGTGATAACTTCTGTGTGAAGTTATCTCCCAAACCTGTAAACCTCTGTGATAACTTCTGTATGAAGCTATCTCTCAAATCAATAGATCAGCTAATATTTCATAGCCTCTGAATCACACACAATGAAGAGTAGATGTTCTTCACTGCAAATGGAATCTTGGAACCCTTGGCTCAGCCTTCACAGAAGAATTCTTCAATATCAAAATCAATGAATAATTTGCCTCCCTCCAATAAGAAACCCTTATATCCTCCAAAAAGATGCACTTGCCCTAATTAAGGTTTCATAATTAAGAATTAGGGTTTCTCAATTAAAATATGCTAAATAATTAATTTTGATTAAATCAATCAAATATTAATATCTCCCTCAATACATGTTGGATCCCCAAACCATTCAAAGTTGGTGAACCAGGGAGTGATTCCGCACATGATCATGCCATAACAGGGATGCTCCACTGAATGCTAACATTCCCTATATAATAGGAGCTTAGACAAATGTGCTTGAAAAAGCCCAAATGAATGCCAACTAAAACAAATTTTGCTAATCAAAGCTAAGCCAAGCTCCATCCTGACCCTCTATCCATCCTATCAGCCTACGAAGGTCGCATAATAGGCTAACCATCACTCTGAACATGTCAACTGAAAAGGGGACATGACAAATCATAATTTATAGATTCATCAAATAAGTGGGTAATTATCAATGGATTTTGTTATGATGGACATGATAGACATGTATGCCATTACTCTCAAATACATACAAATAACATGCCATATAATTATCATGTTGTCCATAAACCCAAACGTACCCTTCATTATTTTTTCCCTTTGAGAAAATGATGATGTCATCATAAAGAAAGGCCACATAGACATCTTTCTCTATATACTAGATACACACAATCCATGAGTCCTTTTAGTCACCCCATGAATTTTTTTTACTTTCACATTAGGTGTGATTTATCTTTCTTTACTAATTTTCCCTTTAGAAGGGAGAGTTAAACATTAAATGTTAGAACCCCCCACTTTTTATGTTTTGAAGGCTTGGTGTTTGTTTGGTGTTTTGAAGAATAAATTAAGTTTTGTTGACATATTTGGAAAGGAATTTTTTTATAGTTCAAATTTCACTATACCCTGATAAAAATTTAAATTTTCCATATGTTAGTTACTCCTACAATATTTTATAGATGTGAGATTTGGATCCCACACTTTAAGACAAAATAATTTAAAATTTTTGGAGATTGATTTCATCTCCATATTATCAAAAGAACATTTGAGGAAAAAAATGGTTCTTTAATTATTAATTACATCATTATGTTTTCATATTATGACTACATTACATTAGATCCAATGCATGGTAGATTCTTACTCTAGTCAAAATAGGTATCCATATTTGGCACTTCAATCTTCTATGAAATTTTACAAATAAGGATGTAAGTCTTCTTGGTATGTTATAATTATGGATATCCTCCAAATGTTGTATAATGATGTAAAATGACTCCTTCCCTCATCATATTAGGGTTTATATTAATGCTCCTCATCTCACTAAATAATAATTAAACAAAGGTATTTTTTGAAGAGATTAATACCATAGACTAATTTATCAAAATAACATTTGACATGAATGGTTATTCATTATCTATAATTTTATATGTGCTTACATGAGGATTAATTTTGTTAGATTATCATATTACTCATGTTTTATAGGCTCTAGGTTATTTGTGTTTACTTGATTTTATCTTATGTGGGGTTTAGTCCCACATTTGCTAGTTTAGATTTCATATTGCTTTGCCTTGCCCATATAAGCAAGTGTTATTCATTGTAATATACATGCTTCTTTATGTTTCATACCATTTGAGTATAATAATTATTTTTTCAATTGGTTTTATCCTTTTGAGTATATGTTGAAGCATCAATGATTGTGGTAATGAGCCATTGAAGAGATCCTGGCTAAAGAGTTTTGATAACTCTTTCATGGTAATCAGAGCCATCTCCAATAGCCATTACTCAATCATCATTATTGCATTATGTTCAATGTTTTTTTGGCTTTGGTGTTTGTAGATTTGGTTTAGAACCATTCAAAGCCATTCTTTTACATCAAGTTGAAACATTTATTTGTTATTTGAGGAGATATATTTTTTTGATCAAATTTCAAATATGCACCATACCAATGCATCGTTTTCTCTTGGATTGATCATTGTCATCATTAAGGGGAGACATTATTGTTCTCATTTTATGGTTAGAATTCACCTCTTGTGGACTACATTGGGAGAGGATAAGATCTATGTGTGGTGTTTAGAGGTAAGTGTGGAGTTGCCTTCAGAAGTGCATTGGAGTCTTTGTTGCAAAGTTTGCATTATCTTTTGCATAGGTGACATTATAAATATGATTATTGTCATCCTTTTCCCTACATTGGAAGAACCTTTAAATTCCTTTCTTTATTATTTCAAGTTTGTTTAATGAATATCTACTATGTAGCATTAGAAATCATCATTGGTGTTATTTTTTTGGCATCATCTACCTGATTGTTATATTGGAGACCATCATTATATCTTTTAACACCATTATTTTGTTAGAGTTCACCAATATATTTGAATAGTGAGCATGTAGTAATGTCAAATTCCTATAGAGGCAAAATGAGAGCTCTAAAAACAAGAAAATTCCACAAATGAAATGTTTGCATTAACTAACTTAGAAGAAGAAAGTACATATAGGGTGAAATTAGGTCACTAAAAAGGTAAAACTCTAACTCAAAATTAGAACCCACTTAAAGGTAAATGACCCCTAATGACTTAATTAACTAACCTAAGTAAACTAAAAAGATGTGTAGGTAAAACTGCTAGTGGGAAAACACCTACACTAACACCCCCTGAAGCGTAGCTTAGGTGGGTAAAAGAGTTTGGTCCCAACAATGAGGCCTAATGAGGTACCCAAGCACAATATAAATCCCATAAACTAGGGTAAATGAGAAAAAATTTAGGAATAAAAATCCTCCCCAAAAGAGAGAAAAGAAGAGAAGAGAGATAAAAATCCCCACTAAGGTCTATAATTGGTTGTAGTCACTTGGTGTCCCCCAAGGGAATGCTTGAAAGTGACTATGAATCAGAAGTAGATACAGTGAAGAGTGGTTCACCTTGAAATAGTGAGTTTGTCCACCAAGTGCCTAATGGATCTTAAACCAAGGTGTAATTCCTATGAAAGGAATGATTCTTGTATAATGAGGTAGATGGGCCAACTACTCTATGCCAAGATGGTGCACTAGAATCAGAGGCAAAGAAGGTCTATATAATTATTTCTAACTATGGAATAGACTACCTAATGTCTGATGTATCCAAGATTAGTAGACCATTTCCCCATAATTTTAAAAGTAGACCAGAGGTAGGTGGATAAAGAACTCTTGAATATCTAGAAGGTGACAAGGAAATGGTGGAGGTGTGTCCACTTCACTACTATAGTTAGCTATAGAAGAAAAATTGTCAATATCTGACAAAGGCTTAGACTCAAAAGTGTTAATAGGTACAAGTGAGTCTAAAGAGGAATTTGAAGAATCTAAAGGAGAGTTAGAATAAAATTTTGAGAAGATATATAGTTGAGTCTAATGATTGATCATTCCCATAGCTAAAATAGTATCACTATGCAACTCCCTGATGTACATTAAATATGGATTGAATTCAACTTGCATGCCTAGACCAAGGGGAGTGATCTAATAGATTGATAAGAGATTAGTTGAGAGTGAGGGCACACTTAGAACATTATTGAATGTTCCACCACTCACTTTAATAGACCTTCTCCTAAGCACCTTTTTAGAAGTGTTGCTACCCAGTTGTATAAAGGACATGTCACATGGTACTAAGGGACTGAACTAAATCTATGAAGAGGCCATGTGATGTGAGGAACCAGAGTCAATGACCCATGTAGGAGGAGTTGGAGGAATAAATACAACTAAGGCTTTACCCTTTTGTTTCCCCTTATTATTCTCTTTTAATTTTTCTTTGATAGAGTCATTTGCCTTAGTGGATTCATGGGTTGATGAAGATGGTTTGATAGAATATAGAAAATCTATGTTGTTCTAAATAAGAAGGCTAGTAAGATGGTCAATTTGTTTCTTCAAACATTTACTCTCACCATGATTACTTGAGAAATGCCCACATTTGATCAAATATTTCTTAGGCTTATGACTGGAATAAGAGGTCACATTATTTGATTTAGAGGTGGAAAGATTTTCACCCTTATCATCATTTTTCTTGCTTTACTTTCTCTCTCTACTCTTAAAAGCCTTATCTTTCTCAATAAGTAGTGCATGATATTTAGATGACTTCACTGTGACCATATGTATCAACTTATCTTGCTCTCAAATCAAGTTGGAAACAAAGGAATCTAAAGAAGGCATCTTCCATGCAGTGGCAAGAGTACTCTTAGTGGCATGGAAAGTGGACACAAATACAAAATATTGAGGACCTAGTTTAGAGAGTATTGATAGAACAAGTTATTCATCTTTTTTGTCAATTTCACATGCTTTCAACTACAATATTAAAAGTCTAAACTTGGTGAAGTCCTAAAGAGTATCAAAGTCATTTGGGATCAATATAATGAGCTAATTTTATAAGTCATGTCCTCTCATCATATCATGTACCCCCAAAGAGTTTGGTGAGTTGAGCCCACACTTTAGTAGGTGTTTTGGCAGATTCGATGTGAAAGAGTAGATATGGGGGGATGGAAAGACATAGTGGTCCATGGACTTTGTCACAATGGTTAAAGCATTTTATTTTTGCTCTAGCATCAGTAGGTTCAATCTCAGTGCCCATTATAATTTGATGGTAACCCTTGGATTATAAGATGATTTCCATTCTAGGTTTCCATTCATGATAATTAAATGGTGTAAATGGATTAATAAAGAGTGAATCAATAGTGCAGAAGTAAAGATTATTATAGTAAGTAAAGAAGAATGCAAAAAAAGAAGGAATGCATAACACAACAAAGTACCCCCTTAGAACTATTAGTAAATCCCCCTAAATGTTTCAAATACAAGCACAATCACATAGATGTCAGATTCAACCAAAAATACATCTTAAGCACTAGGTGCATAAGTACAAGGAACTAGAGGGACATTGAATTCAACTGATAATGAATCCAAGAGAGAGTACAATAGGGATGAAGTGAGATTTAAGCCATTACACCATGAGAAAAATATATGTTACAAAAATCCAACAAAAATACCACCACTTCATAAATCTTGAAAAAATATGCACTTTCAAAAAAAGATCACCCAAAAAGGAGCTAAAAAGTGAATTTATGGCACTTACAAGTTTTTACACCCATATAGTCCAGGATCCTTTCCAAAAATGAAATAAAAAAATCCACACTTGTGTTTTTTCCTTCAAACAAGACTTTTTCCTATAAAAAAACATATAGGGGTATATGGGAAGGTCTTTTTTCTAATTTTTATTGAATTAAGGATGTCCACAATTCAGTGTCGATTACAATGAGTGGTTACATGGCATGAAAGACTTTAAGGTTGAGTTTAGATGACCCGATACCATATGGGTTTTGGGGAGGGCTTAGAAAATTTTATTTTATGCCTTAGATTAAGGCATAAATGCAATGAAAAGGAACTCTTGACCACCTGAGTTCCTTATAGGGGATTGGAGGAGAGTATACACATGCTATTCTTTTTGAAAAAATTATAAATCGATAAATAGTTTATAAGCAATTGTGAGTGAAGTTTGATTTTAGGCACCAAATTGAAATGTGACAATATTATTTACTTGAAAATTTGGTTTAAGTATAAAATATTGAAATAATTACACAACAAAACTTAACCAAAATAATTTATGTTTATTTTAAGCTCAAAACCCAAATGCTCAAGATTTAGCCGAAGTTCATTTTTAAACACCAAAGTAAGTGTTCAAGACTTAAACGTTCATTTTAACCACCAAAAATGAAGTGTTTTCTAAGACTTACCCATTATAATTATTTTTAAACACCAACACCCAAATGTGTAAGATCTAACATGTAGATTTCAAAACCAAAATGAAGTATGAGTGATTTATCTAGATTCCTTTTAAAATCCCAAAATGAAATGTGTATTAGCCAAAACTTGAAAAAATTGTGTTCAAATCATGTCCTGGACCTAAAATTGTTAGATAGTATCCTTATTCTTTGAAGCACTTTTTATTATGAGAAAATTAACTTTAAAAAAAGAGCTCTTAGGTTTTATTTTTGAACACATAGTGATCATGCTCAGTCAGAGATGATCAATGCTAGTTTAATACAATCAATGCTAGTTAGTCTCAAAAAGAGAACTGATGTCAATCATGAAGAAATGATCTAGTTGATTAAAACTATCATTAATCACCTTTTAACCTAAAGGAAAAAACATAACAAAGTAAAGCCTAAGGTTAGGGAATGATTAGATAAAAACTCAATAAAACCTACAATGCAACGATTAGACAAAGTGTTTAAAATATATTTGAAATATAAGTAATGAAAAGGAATACTAGAAAGATTCAAAATTCAAGCTTTATGAATGGTATTTTTACCTAAATATCAATCGATGATGGTCACATAGAATCGATCCTAGTTGGGCTAAACTGATAATGGTCACATATAATCGATGTTGGTTAGACCTGACCTATGTCTATCTCTATGTAGATCTGAGTTAAATCAAGAATTAAAAATTTGGAAAAATCAAAGCTAAAATTGTACATTTGAAGGAATTTAAATATTCAAATGTCAATTTCTAAGTTGAATCTTCATCTCCTTGATATGTGAGATGTTTTTTGTCCTACTAGGTGTGCCATTTATGATCAATGAATCTAATAAGGGTGGTTAGATCATATGTTAGCTTCACAATGAAATAAATCAAAATGAAAAGAAACACACAAACATGCATAACACTATCTTACCGAGATCAAAGGGGGAAACATGGTGAAGAAAACTAATTGAAAAATCACAAATAAAATGTAATAAAAATAACATTTTCTTACCTTCCTTGAATGCTCTAAGAGATTTATTCATTTGGTTTGCTTGGCTTATACTCAAGAAGTCTTTGGTAAATTGAGTTGTGTGGATCCTTTTGGCACCATGTTTAGTTTGTTTTTGGTTTGATGTTTACTCAAATTGGCTTGTCTTGGAATTTTGGCATTATAACTCTATAGCTTTGAATCATGCACCAAATCTTGCATTATAACATTTTTGTGTCTACGATCTTGAAATGAAGAGGCAAATTCTTGTATTTATAGGTTTATAAAAAGAGTTTGGAATGGGTTAAAACTCACATTAGTTCATTAATTAACCCTAGTAGAGTGAAAAGGTGTTCAAACCTCATGATTAGCATGGACTATACATGGGTGAGATATTTTGAACTTTTGACAACTCACAAAAGGTAATTATGAATTCCTAGGATAATTTTTTATTTTTGAATTTCCTTTCTGATAATTCATTTAATTTCTCATGGATAGTTCAATTAGGAATTTGATTTAGTTTTTCAGGTTAATTAATTCTATTTAGGTATTTTTATCATTTTTAATATTTGAATTATTTCCATGGGAACATTTTCTATATTTAATGGATTAATAGGCCAAATTGTATGTTATGAAGCTAAATTTGAGACATTTAGTGATTCTTAGTCTAGATTTGTAAAGGTTTCTAAGAATCAATATAAATTCTAGTATGAAGCCATTGGTGGCCAATTTTAGGTGTCTACAATATGATCTCACCTCACCCAATCAAGATCTTGGTTATCATAAAGTGATCACAGGGTGGGAATACTATGCTTCTTCCCCATTTTTTTAAATTCTCTTCTTCAGGTTATAAATTGTGCTCACATAGTTTTAAAAATAACATAAAGTTGTCATTTCAGGCTAGGTGGATTTAAGGTTTCCCTATATCCATAAAGTGAGGGGTTGTTCATCAATACACAAGCCCTTATATAATGATGTGTGTGTGTGTGTGTGTGTGTGTGTGTGTGTGTGTGTGTGTGTGTGTGTGTGTGTGTGTGTGTGTGTGTGTGTGTGTGTGTGTGTGTGTGTGTGTATACACCTTTGATTATATAGTAAGACCCTTAGTTCTTTTTCATAGCGTAGCCATAGAAGTCTTTGATCATGTTTATGAGATGCACTGATAAGTGGATATCCCTGGTAAGTTACTTGAAATATACCTCAAAGATAAGATAATGGGATATAAAATTAATATTCACCTTACTTAGTGATCTAAATTATTTGTTAGGCACTATTTTATGAATGAGATAAGTAAATTTTATAGTTCATAGACCCAAACACATCCTTTAGTATCCTTTCCTATCATCCTATAATTCCTATAGTCATAAATCTATTTTTACTTATTTAAAACCTAAAGTAATGTAGATTATCATACTATACTAGTTTATAGCAACACAATAACTACAACCATTAGAAGGGTGCTGATGTTTGAAAATGGTTACCAAACCTTATCATATTAGCTAAAAGGGTCATAATGTTTCAAAATAGTTCCTTGAACTTATTATAGTAGAAAGTGGTTAGATAAAAAAAGGGTATATATTTTTTCATCCTATAATGGGAATACAACATTATTATTGTATCATCAAGTTTATCATTTTATTAGGTATTTAAATTTTTAGATAAAATTTCCATATAAATTTATTTTTTCACATGTATCCTTGAGTTTATTTTTTCAATTTTATGAAACTTAAACCATTGTGATCATATCATCCAAATGATTATTTTAACATATAAACTTAGTCATCATTTTTCAACACCCATTAGCCCCTCTAGTTAATGGTTATTACCTATGTTGGAAACCAAGCCATGGCATAGAACATTGAGGAACTATGAGCTGAGTTTGACTCCTAACTCATAAAGGTGAATGGTTTCCTACAAGGCATCAATGAAAAAATAATATGATCTCAAAAAAAATTATTGAATGTCATTCTAATGGTGGATTTCTATCTTGAACCACCCCACATGGTCCCAAATTAGACTTTCCAAAATTTAATGGTATAGATCCAACCAGTTGGATTTATTGAGTCAAACAATATTTCAAATTGAATAATACATTCTGGGTAAACAAGGTACCCATTACCTCATTTAACTTAGATAAGGAATCAATATATTGGTTCCAGTGGTATAAATACTCTATGGTATTTTAAAAAGCTATGAAGGGATTCATTCAATTTTCTCTGGGAAGGCATTAAATAGGACATCAAATAGTTTTTAACAAAATGTGAAAAATGTAAGTGTAATAAAGGAAAAAATATTGTCACCCCCAACATGCTCCAACTATTGCCTATCCATATATGGGTATGTGTTGCCATAAAATTATGCACCCTAAGATACTCTATGAGGTTCCTATAATTTGATGCAACATGGAATCATCTCTCAAGTTGTGAGTGAACTTGTAGGAGAGATGAATCTCTAGATTATGAGGGCTAGCTCCGTAGATATGACTTGATGTGCTTATGATACTAAAATTTCCTATTATGGGTGAAAAGGGAGAGAAAGATACTTAAATCAAACCTAAACAAGGAGGTGATACACCAAGAGTTACTTCCATTCATACACTTGGAGTTTGCATAGTGAACTAAGATAACCAAACTAGACTCAACACCATTAATGGAGCTCCCTAGCATTACAATTTCTCATGAAGGAAAATAATAACTCAAAAAATGAAGAAAAGTGAAGAGAAGGTTATATACGAAATTCAAACTCATACACACTTCAAGAGTCTATTGTAGTAGCATATACTTCATGAAACATGTTATGAGAGAAGTCATTTATAACAACACATTCAAGGATTACATGAAAATAAGATGAACTCAATCTATACTTGACATTCAAGATGGATCACTTCAACACATAATGAAAATGGAATTAGAGTATATCCATCTTACTTCTCATTAGCTTAAGTACAAATCAAGGTACAACTTTGGTAGGACTTTACGATACCAAGAGTTGGAATCACTTTACAAAGCCAAAATGGCTTACATTTATAAAATGTGAGAAGAGAGAGAGAAAAGAGAATTCCAAAGGACATAAGGAAAAGTTTAAAAGTTATCCTATCCATTACAAAGCATGATAATGAGGTGTAAAAGATGTCAAGAACTGATGTGGACATGTGTCTATATCAAACCAAACAACTCCCTCACATGTGGCATAAGAACTCTTCCACTTTCCGTTGAAAATTACCTTCATCATTGTCCCCTCTTGAGCACTCCAATGAATATTGGGGACAAGTGTAACATGTATGATGAGGAGATGGAGTTACAAATATGACTCCACCTACATTGGGAGTTTACTTCATCATGAAATTCTCTTACATAAGCTCATCATCACCTTGCAACCATGATCACCCTCCATTAGGTTTGTTCTAAAAATTGGCACTAGAAATATTTTCATATTTTTCAACTAATCCATACAAGAGGTTTTATGAAACCTGTATAGGCACCTCATATGCTTATCTCCATCCAAGACACCTTAAAAGACCTTCAAATTTGAGTTGTCATTCTTTTCACTATGTGATCACTCTTCTCATTTTGGACTGGCTAAAATAAGAAGCCTAATAGAGACACTTAGGACAATTTTTGAGTTTTTAAAATGAATTTAGGAGTTTATTCATGTCTCAATATTTCTATCAAAGTGATTTTCATCACTTAACTCCTTCAATAACCTATATGAAACACCAATTTTATTCTAAAAACTACCTTTTTACCCTATTTATATAGAATATGTATAATAAAAATACATTTTTAGAAACCTGAGAATGTATTCTAAAACTTTCCTTTTATACCCCTAGCCTCATTCTTTTATCTTGATGATTTACTAGCTCAATTTTTCCAAATAGGTCACTATAGGCTTCGTAGGAGGGTTTAAAGGTTTCTAACCCTCTTAAGGATGGTTCATGAAGTTGTGAAGTTGAAATTTAAAACTAATATCACAAATTGATTGTATGATACCATACAAAACTTATCCAAACACCTACAACACCCATGCATGACCTCAACAAAGTTATGAGTATGAGAAGATGGCTTCCTAGGCTCAAAGTTGCATTTTAGGAAGTCTAGAAGTCAAATTAACCCTCCTGGGTAAATTTTGAGTCCTATTATTCATCATAAATATTCAAAAACATACTACCCATGTTAAATATTCCTATAAATTTTTTATTAATTATTAACTGACCTTGCTTCTCCAAGTGGCTATACCAACCGAGCAATTGACTGTTAAGAAGAACACTAGGCTTAGAGGCCTAAAGTGAAGAAACCTAAGTTTTTACCTTGTAAGGGATACTGTACACCGTAATGAACATGTATGAGGTTTTAATAATATATTTTAAAATTAATTATAGTTTTAAAATTACCCATTCACCTCCTTATCTCACCTTAGAGCCATGCCATCCAATCCACTAGCTAAAAGAAAAAGGTATATCTACAACTAAGTGTGTCTTTCTTCTCTATGAGCATATTCACCCCTGATGTAGGCTTTTTTGCATTATATAAATCATTAATATAACTTTAAGACACTTCAAAGTTTATTTCCTTCCTCTTATATTACCTCTATACACTAGTTCATGCCTCACTAAGCTAATCTCCATTATCCTCCAATGCTCTTATGAGAATCATGTAGGTGTATATCTCCTTGATTATATCCATTGGTGAGTATCCTGAGGCGATTTAATGTGTAATTATATCCTAGATAATATAAATTTCATACTTGACACAACATTAGGATCCTAGGGTTATTCATGGTAGCATATATCACTCTTTTCTTCCACAACACACATGGTCTGTTGAAACACCAACACACACCTGCAGCTAGGCATATGACTTGGAGTGATTTATAACCACTTGAGGGTATATTTATCCATGATAACATGTGAAAACCTTGGTATAATCTCAAAAATCATTATAAATATATTAATTATTCTCCAAATCTCACTAGATCTTTCAACCATCTAGTTGGTTGTAGCATGCTTGTGAACCAGTCCTTACAACTCTATTTTAATGCCTTGGCTATAGCTTACTTGAGCTAGGTTTTAGGATTTAATAACATAATAAAAACCATTTTTTATGTTCATAATATCATATAAGTTATCCTTCATCATCTTTTCAAAGATAATCTCCACCCTTTCCACTAATGCACCCCACATTCCTAAGACTAGGCCACTGCTTGTTGGACTAAGACACTTCTTAAGACCCTATCTGTAGGTCATGTCTGATTTTGGATTGATGTTTTAAAGGAGATTATTCATTTTTTCCTTGGTAACAAGACTCAAATTATTCATTATTTGTATCCCTATAAGTTTTCAAACCATATCATTTCATGGTTAGGTCTCTAACTAATATACCTCTGCCTGATTGTGACAGTCACCATTTTGCCCTTGTTCTGAGGTGTTTTGGCCATTTTAGGCTCTGTTCATGATGTTTTTAAGTTAATATTGAGTCCCTTTAGGTCCAAATTATTCCTTTCACCTTATGTCCACCTCTACGTCTCCAAACAAATTTCAAACTCCAAACTTCTACCTCACTATCCATATGCCCTTAAGAATGTGTTTTATGGATTCTAGGGCCTATAGGTTAGTTTGGGGTCACCTAGGTCATGTGATTGGAAATAATTATCTCCACTTTAGGCCTATTACCATAAAAACATCTAAATTCACCTCAAAATTTCAAATTTTATCATTATATTCCTAATTGAGGTGAACCTTTACTAAGCCTATTGTAGATGAGTGTTCCTAGGCCTGTACAGATAAAGGGTTTGCATTAGGGGGTTCAAACATTAAATTCAACTTTCCTTTTATCATAACTAGCTCAGGAATGCTATTTAGACTATTTTAGATGGTTTGAACTTGATTTCATAGTTTAGGATCATCAAAATGGAGTGCAAGACCACTTTTCCATCTATAACATGTAGATGTCACTATTCAAATTTAGTGATTTTTAGCAACTTTTAAGCTTGTTCAAACTCCATCTCCACTCCTCCTTTGGCCTTCAAAATTGGCATGAGTGTTATTGGTGGATAGTGATATAAAATAAAACAAAAAATGGAATTATAAACGTATTTTTTCATGACATATGTTATTGTAAATAAGCCTTAGGATTTTTGTTTTAGTCTTTTAGGGACTTAGAGCCTAAAATAATCAAGTCATTGTTTTGAAGGAAAATATTTCCTTGTATAGAATCTTAAATATTCATAACATGAAATATAAGTATCTTGAGTATTATATAAATTTAAAAATTCATTCCACCATGGCTCCCACCATTTATACATCTATACAACCTCTTGAATTCAAGCACAAGCTGACTGTAATTGATAAGGTAGTGAACAAGGGAATATGTAAGCAATTTGGATTTGAAATGGAATTTATTTGATTTATCCCATGAGTATTAATTTAAATAAACCTTTAAAAAGTGATTAAAATTACATTATAACACTTCATGGAGCTTCTCCCATGTTGAGAAAACTCAGGTTCTGCACCCATGACTACCAACTTTGAGAAACAAGCACATTTTAGAATACTCCTTCAAGGGCATTGAAAGAGAAGTATTTTATGGTTTAAAAATCATGGAGAAGAAAAAATTCCAACTTTAAAACACGTCATAAAACTCACACAACTCCTTGGGTCCCTAAAAATAAGAAATAGATGCAAACTTACACTCCTCTTGAATACAATTCCATAAAAAGCTGCCTAAAGTGTAAACAATTTTTCATAAAGGAGAAGGAACCAAATTGAAACTTATTGATATAAAATTTAATTTAAATCATATTAATACCCACCCCTAGAAGCACTCCTCCCAATTCCACCTATATGACCCATGCCAAGTGCATGAAGTTGCTCCTTCTTTGCTTGCCAAGTGAAAATGGAGGTAAACAAGTTGCAAATGAAACTTTTTGAATTTTTATTGGAAAATAAGAATTTAAATGGATTATGGGAGGTTAATAGTTACTCTTCCCACCTTTTTAGTTGATGATGGACTTGAAAAGTCTGTATAAATGCCCAAAATCTCCTATTTTTTAGGGAAAACTATCATTTCTTGATCATAATAGACTTATAACTATCACATAAATTATTATTATGTGATTTGAACTTATACACATTTATATCCACCTTTATTACATATTTTGTAACTCCTATCATCTGTACAAGTCAATTAATGAGCTAGAAATGTGGCCAAATGACCCTTTTTGCACATGAGACCTACCAAATGGTTAATTTATAACTTTAAGACACATTTAAACTTATAAAATACCATTTTTGGACATTTTAAAAATAAATTTATCTGTTTACTAAGTTTGACCATGGTTGACCAATGTTGAGTTTTGTTGACTAGGCCAGTACCAGGAGAATGGACTTCAACAAGGACTAGGGGAAGGGTAAGTGGATGTATAGGATAATAGAAGACCCCAAAGGACATATGAAGCTTAAAATAAAAAAATTAAAATAGTATGGTTTGACCAAAATTTTACCTGGGTTCAAATTTGGTCAATAGTATGGTCATATATTTCCATAAAATTTGTTGAGGGCCTACCCAAGTCAAGTGGAAATCAATGATTTTTGTAATAGTGGATCAACTCTATAAACATGTCCATTTTTGTGCCCTTAACCATGTTTTTAATTACTCTAGTTTTTATCAAAAATTTATTGATCATATTGGCCACCTCTATGGGATACATGCTTCTATTGTGTGTGACTCTAATTTCCCTTTTTACTAGTCATTCATGGAAGGAATGTTTCCACCATTATGTAACCCAATTTAAAATGAGTTATGCCTAATATTTTAAATTTATAGTCAAACATAAATTACTAATAAATTATTGGATACATATGTTGTATGTTTTTCTTCCTATTATCAATACAATCATTGGGTCAAATTGTAACCACTTGTTGAATGATGGTATAACTCTACATACCATACTGCCACTAAGATGACCTTGTATGAGGTCATTTAAAATCAACCACAACCTTCTCCTATGACAAAAATTCCTATAAACTCTAAGCTATAGGTAGTTGATTCTAAAATTTGTATGCAAGCCATTATCCTTTTTAATATTAAAGATAACCTAAATATAACACAAAACCTCATGAGGCAATAGGCTGATCAATATTGCTTGGAATAAGATTTTTATTTTGATGACATGTTTTTTATTCAACTCCAACCTTCCAAGAAGACTTATTTAAATCTTAAATTCCATCAAAAAATTACATCAAAGTTTTATTGTCCTTATAATGGTTTTCAAATATTGGTCCTATATCATACAAGTTGGAGATTCCATCATCTTCCAAGATCTATCTAGTTTTACATGTATCATGTTTGAATAAAGTCATCAATAAACATGTTCAAACCCAAATAACACTTTTGAATCCTTGTAGTGAAGGTTCTAACCTTTTTAAACCTAAATTCATACTTAAAATATGTTCATGATATATTCACACTAGTATTATCATAGAGCTTTTTGGTTCAATGGCATGGCATGTAACTAGAAGATGTGAAATTGGAAGCCCTACTCCAATTACAACAATAGTTTCTTCATATTAAGCTTTGAGGACAATTTTTTTCAAGTGGAAGGGCATGTTAGGACTGCTTCATCCTATCCATTTAATTTTGTATTAGGTTTTATTAATAAAGGCTCATATGCATATGATTTTTAAGTCATCCTATTTTATATTTGTAATTATCCCACATGTATTAGGAGCAGTATTTGTTTTGAGTAGATTAACTTAAACAAAGTTTTGTGCAAGAATAAAGGACATCTACTAAATATTTATATTGAGTTGTGCTCAAATGAGGTTTCCCCCTCAAAGAGGCCTTCACTATTTTTTAGTTAGATTATATCATTTTAAATATAATATTTTAATTCTCTTTCCATTCCATGCATATTGGTTATATTATGATGTTATATAAAATTTTATAGCAAGCATGTTCCTAAAAATATGACATTGAGAGGCTATCCCTTCACCTAGATTTTTTTCTAGAAGATACATTCCCATTCTTAATATATTTTTATTGCAATGGATATTTATGTCTTCCATTAGCACATGACTTGATGTAGACTATGAAAGAAAATATTATCTCAAATGGAATTTAGAATCATTATGTGAGTTCATGTTGTTTTAATGGCATCATTTTTCTCCTTGGTTTTTATTACCTTTATATGATATAAATTAATTAGTATTATTATATTTTTCACAAAATTATTAGGTTCCTCACCCTTACGTGTCATTTGTTTTATAAAAAATCATATATGGAGAGTTTTACATAACAAGTGGTTAGCACATGGAGCTAGATGAATAAGAGCTACTTCATATTTGAATTTAAATCTTAGAGGATTTTTTTTATGTTTTCCCTAATGTGTTGGAATTCAATAAATCCATCTTTACACAAATGTAATGTGTGAATCTACTATTGTACTTCAACATCTTATGCTTCTTTATCAAGTCCTCATGGAACTTGCTGGTCTAGTCTTCCATAACCTAATCCTTATGTTTATGAAATTATTGGAACTTAAGGTATTCATCCTCAAAATTATTTATTGGGTAATACTCATCCTTTAATGAATTGATAAATGTATTCCAAGACTATGGGAATTCAGTCTTGTGTATAATATGCATTGAGTTTCCCACTAGTGAGACACTAAAATGGATATATTCAACATGAAAAGGTGATATTATTAACATCAGTGATCTGATTAACTAAAAGTGTGCCTTAATTTTTCAAACCTAGTGATATAATAATGTGGCACTTATTTTTCCTTTGAACATTATGATGTCAAGATCAAATTTCACTTTGAAGGGGGTCTATTGCCAAATATAATATGTGCAAACCGTGTAGAAGAAAGGGATGCTTATGGTATGAGATTCATCATGAGTTTGTATAATTATCCATATATTTTATTTTGGAGTTCCTTTAGAGAGTTTTGAATGAGATTATAAACATTTGAGGGTCCCTTATTCTTTATCTAGGCATCAACCATCTTACTTTTACTTTCATAATCTTCAAGATACTTTGAAACTCAAATAATTAGTAATATTTATTTCTCATGTTTTTATTACATGTTTATGGGCATATAATATCCATTGATCTGATAAAAATGATCTTCACCACAAGGATTTGGAGCTAATGTGGTGGATAATTCTAAGATTGGCATAAAATTGCATATTGTAAGAGTGCAAAAAATGTAATTTAACTTGTACAATATCAATCTCACAATTAAATGGGGAAGTTTGATATGTAGAATGAAAATTATATTCAAATTAAAAATATGGAAAATATATGTGTAAACATATTTACCAAGACTAAGAAATATTATTCTTATGATCAGAAGGGATAAAATACCTTACTAATTTATCTAGGCTAAATGTGAAAGCATCTAAAGCAACATATGTGTTAAATTACTATGTCTAAGAGATGCTAACAATAGTTTTTATGGGTTGTGTTTTTTTATCTCAAATTTATATCTTGAATATGTGTATTTTTATTCATATTCTTCGAATGATATATATGATTACAATACATGTATAAATGTAATCAATATAAGAAGTAATTATAAATATTGATTATTTAGAAGGGTGGTGGTTAATATTTCAGCCATGTGATGGTTAAAATTCATCTTTTAGGTGAGATTTTGACCAAAAGTATATGGTTATGGTAGAATAAATTATAAATAGTTGTAGATATATAAAATACTAGTTAACATGCCACATGGAAAATAATCTCTAACACTTGCATGTTGAGGTTTCATGGAGACAAAAAAGGTTACACACCAAACCATATACCTATGTGGTATGTGAGATGATGCTTTTGAAACTCATGGAGATATAAAAATTCAACATACGTGAGTTACGTATGCCATTGAATAAAAGGATACACATGGAGTTAAGAGTGTGTGGATAAAATCATATTTCTATAGAATGAGTGAAAAGGTATTGTGACAACTTGGAAGGAGACATTTATATTACATGCAATCCACAATAATACACACCAAAGATGAGCCAATTGAAATTTAATAAGTATAGAGACCCATGTGGAAATTTTAAATGGATCATTTATACACATTATTATATATTTATAATAGGTTTGGAACACATTCCATGATCACTCTAGGGAAAATTTAGGGGAATATCTTTACACTATCTTAGGTTATATATCTTGATTTTATTTATCATATTGAGCTATTATGTGATCTTATATATTAGGGTATATCTCACATGATTCATGTATCCTTATGTGATTAGTGTATTCATAGATTTTCATGACCGTGTATTTGTATACTTTATGTGTGACACTTATTTCTCTATGTTTTATGTGTTTTCATTTTGTTATTTATTTATACTTTGTGTGTGACATGTTTATGATTGATATGATTTTCTTATTCACTCCATGAGACTTCATTTACTACCTTTTTTTACTCTGTGTGTCTTATCTAATTTATTTCTCTAATTTTAGTGTGATATTATTTCCTTGTTTTATTTGTCTAATATATATGTGGTGTCAATTTATTTATGCATGATGTTTTTTCCTTTATTGTATCTATATACTCTGAGTGTGACATTTATTTCCCTGTGTTTGATGTGTGTTCCTTAATTATCTTTGTTTTTTATGTGTGTGATGTGTATTATTGTGAATTGATCTATATAATACATAAATCCTTTATTTTCATCGATAAATATTATGCATATGTTTGTCATTGGTTTCCTATGATGCCATGATTATTTTCATGTATCTATTATAGGATATTTGCATGCTTATACTCAACATTGATATATTTTATTCTACACTACTTGTATTTGTTTAACCAACATATAATGGAAAATAAAAGAGTAATTTGAAAAAAATTTAGTTTATAAGGTAAAATCTATTTCCATTTTTATTTAAAAATATCCAAGCTTATAAAATCTTTCACAAGTAGTTTTTCTATGGGTCTCAACTTCCATATGGACCCAACCCCTTATAAATAATAACCAACTAACACTAATAACATTATTAACAATATTAATATTTATTTAACACCTATGACCAAAATTATTTTAATCTAAACTAACACAAACTAAAAAAAATAACACTTTGGATCAAATGACTCAAAAAATACACCCTTGATCCAAAGTGGTATAAAAGATGATATGAAGCATATGAATATGAAGTCATAAAATGTCTTTATCACACCTAAAACTAACACATTGTACATCATAGTACTATTAATTTTTTTTTAAATTCAAATAGAAACTGAATACCCCACAAGTTGTGGCATGAATGATGAACATAATAATGGGAATTCTTATCCCATCTAACCATTTTGTACCTTACTATAATATACTCATGATCAAGGTGTGCTCAAATACATTTATCCACGTAAGGTCTCACATAGAAATCCTTCTATTAACTAATACCAATGACATTGGCAAACCTTTTCTCAACACTATTGGTGTTATAAACTCCTTTGTCAACTTGTATAATCATTGATAACTAATAGAAATATAATATCTACGCCTATCATGAGATAGGTGAGAAGTCCATGCAAAAAGAAAACATATTCAAAATAATATATCTACTTATCATCAATGATATCAAAAAAATGAAGACCAAATGAATACAAGATCAAATTTGTTGCTATATAAAATCACAATAATTGAGTTAGGAACTCACTCAAAATGGGTGAAACTTTTTTCACTCAAAATATGGATCAAAGTCTATTTAGACCACATACCTTGGCCATGTAAGATGCTTCCTAGTTAAATGATGTGTTAGAATATCTAGTGTAACTAAAGTAACCAAAATAAGCTCAACTAGAATGAGAAATATAATGTGTTTTTCCCTTCCTATTATGTTTGTGTTTCTATTTTTTTATAAGGACATATAGTTTCAAGGTATCCAATACCATGAAAACTATAATATTATGTGTTGATGCACTTAATGTGATTCTTGTGTCACTGAGGAATGGGAGGAAATATATAAAATCAATTTTAAGTCCTAGAAGACTTGGGGCTTGAGTTGTTTACACAACTACTACTAAAAATAAAAAAACAACAGAGATATGGCCACCACTTATAAGTCTACAAGTAGGCCCTACTATAGGGACAATAGATTATACAACAATGGCACTTTATTTCTTGCTAATATTTATGAAATTACTCTAAACTTTACCAATTACTGCCTAAGAACAAACAAACCATGAATATTATAGAATGAGATAAACTAAAGTGACTCATGGAGTATATCCAAAGGTAAGAAAGGTAGAGCAGAAAAGAATGTTTGCTTCAGATGGTTAGGGTGTCAATTATTCTAACCTCTATGATAATAACATGTAAAAATAGAATTCACCAACCCTATTTTAATACTCAAATCCAGATGAACATAGTTAAGACTTCAAAGGAAAGGAGATGCGTATATATGAAAGCATATGTTGCATGAAAGTTACTTATTCACATCAAATTACATAAGCACATTTCACTATAAATAAGATGAAATAGAGCACATAAACCAATATATTTGGTAGCCTAGTGTTAAACTCAAACAAAAATATGCATACATTGATATTATTGCTAAATTAGTTAGTAGAAAATAAACCATTCATTCCTTAAAATCATGAGAAGAAGAAACTATAGAACACACAACAGAGCATTTATAAAATCTCATGAATTCTTAACTCTTTCAAATTAATTCTCTAACAAATTTTCCTAAAAATTATAATGAGGGGGAACACCCCTATGTATAAGCCTCAAAAATCCTACACAAGTTCAAGTGGGACCATTAAAATATTCCCAAATATAGCCAAGTGGATTTTAGATTTTGAATAAAAATAACTAAAATGCCACATACTACAAGGGGATATTCCAAATTTGAATTTAGAAAGCTAAGAATAATATTCCTTAAGGCCCTAATTGCCTTATTTGAGCTCATTTTGGCCATTATGCTTGAAGGGGAACTTGTTGTTACAATGTCACTTGTTGTTTCCTTAGAGGAGGTTACTGAGGTGATATCTATTGCCATGGAAGGGACTATTGTATAGCTACTTGCTAACTAGCTTGCTTTTACAACCTTTGTTTCTCTTCTTCCTCCCTTATCCAAAATTCAGATCATGCTAAGTAGTCCTAGTCAATTTGACCAAAATTTAGGATCATAGGTTGAAATACGTCAAATTTTTTTGAATAAGCCTACCATGCTCTATAAATATAGGTCTCAACACTTCTTTAATAGCCTCAATTTTCTTTAGCTTTTGTTATAAAAAGGCATAATGTTCATTAATTCAATGACAATCTTGGCATTGGTTATGTCTTGTCAAAATTTTGTAACAAATACTTTCATTTGAGCCCTAAAATCTTGGTCATCCAAAAATCTGCCATCAGGTTTGATCACCCTAGTGACCATAACATCCTTTATTAATAGGGAAATTCTAAACTCTATTTTTTCTAAGGATGCAATTACATCCTTAACTTGTTCTAGCCATATTTTAAATATTCTCCTTATATTCAACATTATAGACTATGTTGGGATGATGTCTTCAAGTGGAAATGTCTTAAGGTCTAGGAACATGTTGTTCCTTATAACTCTATCCAAGTTTTCCAACTTGGCATCATAGAGTGCTAGATGTTGGTTGTATTTAATAACCACATTAGACTATAGAGTCTCATCCTCTTGCCTTCTCTTCATGACCTTATATAAACTAAGGACATTGATGATTGCATTTATTATTTGGACTTTACTATTCTTAAAATAATTATCTAGAATTAGACATCTAAGACTGGTGACTACAAAGTGAACACACACAACTATTGAATCAAGAAATCTAGAAGAGAGCAAAAACTAAACATAATGTATTAAATAATGGAGATCAACTACTTATACAAAGAGACAATGTTCATAGCTCTCAAAACTATCATAACTCATAACTAATAAGATCAATGAATCTAGGCTTAAAATGAAGAATACAAAGGGAGAGAGGTATTTATAGGTTGGAGAGATAGCGAAACCCCACATTCTAGTGAATGTTGTACTAATATTCTTAAATAACCTCTAGAGCCCTGAGCAAGCTAATGTAAGCATGTAGCCAAAACCCATAGGAAAAAGGTCTACACTAACACTCCCTACCCCCACCCCCCATAAGCATAGCTTAGGTACGTGGTGATACAAAAATGGTCCCAACAAAAAGGCTTGATGAAGTACCCATGTAAAATACAATCTCTCATAAAGTAGAGAAAAGGATAAAACCCATTGGAAAAAATCCTCCCCAAAAGAGAGAAAAGGAAATAAAATGAGACTAAAAGACCCCATAGAAGATGTTAAAGAAATTAGTAATCCAAGTATAGCTTGAAAAATGATGAAGTTTGATGATGAGATACTTTACCTAAAGACTATAGAAGCTCCATCTGCATCAAAAAATGTTTTTTCCCTTTGGTAAAAGAATAACCTAATGTGTGTATTGAAATTTTGCCCATTCCAAAATGGAAGATGAAGGTAGCAATAAGATCTCTAAATGTGGCCCAAATCATATATGTGGCATAGGTCTAGTAAGAATGTGCATAGAATCTAAAATTAATACCACTGAAGTGAACCAATCAGAAGAATGACATGGAGCATTTGCTAAAACAATTTCCATGTGAAGAGTGGAACATGACTCACCACTTAAAGAAAGAAAGTCCATAGGAAGAGATGAGTCGTCGATGCTCACAATAGGTGTACTCATACTATCAATAATGGATTCTTATGAAGTATAAATGTGTGAAGGTTCTAGAAGAGAAATAATCGACATAGGAACAAAAGCAGAATCTATAATAGGACAATTAAGGTCTAGTAGAATTTCCTTCTGTAGTGGGGGATCAACAGAAGGAAGAACACTCTCCACCATGGATATGTCATCACAATAAACAAAAGTAGGAGGTGAGAGTACACTATCTATGAAGAGATGATAGATAGTGGAAGAGGAGGTGTGATGTAAGTCTCATCTAGATATTTTAAAAGAGAATGTAGGATGTTCCAAATAGTGCATGGACACTCTGTATATTCCACATGGTAATAAAGATCCATGGAAACATGAAGTAATAGAGTGGCAAAAACCTTGTCACATGTATTAGTCCATTTATTGAACCAAACATGATTAGTGGGTGCATGAGTCTATCCATATATAAATGGAATATGATACATATGTGTGAGAAAGTGTTCCATATAAGCATGCCATGAAGCATAATTGTCCTTCCTAAGAAGGATCACTAGAGATGAAACAACACTCCTCATTTGGATAGTAATAATACACACGTTGGAGATGAAATTTGGATAACACCAAAAATAATTCCAATCAAATGAGATTAATTAGTGCATAAATGACAATGCATGCTCAAATGGATGTCAAGCTTTTCTAATAAAGCATCTAGGAATATAAGAGCAATCTATGCAAGTAGTCACTAAATGGGCATAGATAATAGTTATGAAAATTTAATGTGCACACAAGAGAATGTAAGTCCCATAATAAAACCCCCCAAGATAATCAACAATGACATCCCTTGTGTTTTCAATTATAATCATGGTCAATGTGAAAACATCAGACTTAACTAACAATATGTCTAGATAGGTATGAGCAAATTATGCATAAGTGATAATGCACATCTCAACAAATGGATGTCAGACTCATCTAATAATGCATCCACGATAATGAGCAATTAATGAAATTGATTAAATTAGTACATAAAATTCAAATAATCCAAGTAAGAAGACATAAGACTCTGTTGATAATGCATCTATATGAGTAGTAAATGTGTGAACTAGTTAGGTACCTACCCAATTTTTGGCACTTTATAATTTAGTGCATTTTACAATGAAAATGGGATATATACATGGAAAATTGAAAAATAAACACTTCTAAAAAATACAGTGCTCAATTTTGAGCTACCATTTACAAGATATTAACAAAATAAATTCTTGTCAATAACCATTTTTAATAAAAATATACTAAATGATTAAAATATGCCTAATGCTAAGGGGTTACCTAGCCTTCCAACCACTCATTGGAATTAGAACTAAATCATAGTCTTCCTCAAGCTAAAAAAAGTAAAGAAAAACCCTACCCTAATCACCCTTACAGGTACTTTTCTAAAAAATCCAATATGAAGGTGTTTTAATTAAAAATTTACATAAAGCTATTTTAAATAAAATTAAAAAAACTTTAGTTTTTTTAATCTTTTTAGGGAATAATTAGGTTTTTAGACTTAGTAAAGAGAAATTTATTTTTATGTGCCACCAATGGGAGGAGAAACTAGCTCAAGTCTGCCTGGATTTCAAATGCCAAACTGTAGAAAACTAACCAACAAGCCTACTGATTTCCAATGCAATCTGAAAATACGATAACCTAGGCATGAAATCAGATCAATAATTCTAGCAGGTATGATAGTGTTGGTATTGGATGATGAACACCATGGAGGTGAATACCAATGAAGGATGGTAGTCAGCATGGCAGCAAGGGGTGGATGTCAACAGGCATACAAGCCATAGAGACCTATGTAGAAATATATATAGCATCTTCCACAATCCAAAGTCCAACCTTTCTATTAACTAATCAAACCAAAGGCTTGTCTTCACTTATCTTATTTATTTATTTTTATCATGTTTATTCATAAAAACCAATAGTGTTGATTTGGGCCATTTGTGTAATCAAAAAATTTCTATTGTGTTTGAGATATGATGTCAGGGGTAGGATGCCAACCAATAAGGAGCATGGAGATTTAAACCAACTAGTGATGGAGAAAACTTGTTGAATGAAATGGCTCCTCATGACTTTGACCAAGGTTTAGATCAATAAAAACTCCAATTATAGACTTTACCAACTCTTGGAATGGCCATATTGGAAGGTAGAATGTTAGAGATTAGGCCCTAAACTACATAGAGCGACAACAAATGAAGATGTAGGCATAATAGAAGTGTAGCAGGCCATGGGAAGTAGGAATGGTGAATAAAATGATGTTAGACATAGGTTAAACAACTACAAAAGAGGCTTTCATTAGATTAGTATACAAACTAGGAGACTTTAGATATTGTACCACAAATCAAGCCAAACTTGATCCCTATATCAAAATGCCATGCTATAACAAAACTAGTTGGAAGGCTTTGTGGTTAGCAACATAATGCCAAGGATCTTATGTTAGGCTCTTTTTAGATATATATTTCAACATAGTAGATGAAATAAAAAATGCCATAGTAGAATTAATGTAGCAGATCTAACAATCTTTGACACAATAACAAGTTTGAGATGCCAAACTTAATAAGAGAGTGTAGATTTGGTTAATGCCTTAACACTTAGATAACAAGTATATATAATGTTTTCTCTTCCTAATGTCTCATATTTTCAACTAAACTCATGAAAATAATGCAAAAGATCAACATACTAGTAATAACCTATATTTTATTTTGCAAAAAAGGACCCCTATAATTTTTTTGGTCACTTAGGTGACTGAGGGATTTTAAAAAATAATAAGGTTTTTGATATTTTTAATTAAAAACAACCTTAAAATTTCATAATACCTCTAAAATTTTGATGAAGAATATGCAAATTAACTCTAGATTTCAATAATGAACAATAATATAAACATATGGTGATCAATTTACCAACCCTATAACTCTGATACCATAAAAGAGTTGTCCAAAATTAGATGTCCAAGACTAATGATTGTTGAGTGAATACACACAAATATTAAATCAATAAATATAGAAGAGATCAAAAACTAAACACTATGTATTCAATAATGGAGAGGAATTGATTATATAAAGAGATGTTCACAGCTCTCAAAGATATCACAACTCACAACTAAGAAGCTTAATGAATCTAGGCCCACTGAATGAAAAATACAAAGGGAGAGAGGTATTTATACGTTGAAGAAATAGTGAAACCCTACATTCTAATGAATGTGTTACTAATATTCATAAATAACCTCTATATCCTTAAGCAAGCTAATGTAGCCATCTAGCCAAAACTCATAGGAAAAAGGCCTACACCAACAATTCTTTGGCACTGTAGGCTATGCTTGCTCCCTCAATCTCTTCACCTCTTACTACATACCTTTAATTAAGGCCACTATGGATTATATATTGTCTTGTACCATGGACACATGGTCCTCTACATTCTCATCTAATTCACTTGGGATAGCCTTTCTCTTATTTGTTAAAGTGAAGAGGGACTCTTCACTTTGATGAGCCATAACTAATCTAGATTGGGGCTATTCAACTTGCCTCCTCACCACTCTTTTCATGGTACCTATATCAACATCAAATTTCATGTCAATCTATGGTATAGAGAGGACTACCTAAGGCATATCTTATCTTACTACCAGTATAATATTTGTGACCTAATTTGGGACAACAATAGGCATTGGATTTTCTAGAGGTGGCATTGGAGGTGGTGTAGTTGGGGTAGAGGATAGATCTATAGTAGGAATGTGTCACAAGTTTACTAGGTCTATCTTCCCAAGTGTGCCAAATGGAATTATTATAGGGCCCATATTTAAAATAAATGAAGTCAATATTAGGGGCACACTCACCTTTGTGGCCATAGAAATATTGAATTATGATGCAAGTAAAGGTGGATTTGGAAAGGTGAATAGTTTTGAAATGGGCCTTAATGGCCTTGACAATACAAGGGAACCAATAACAAGTGTTGCTACCTAGGAAGAAGTGAAACTAACAATCTGACTAGCACTAGTGTTTGATGAAGATGGAATATTTGTAGTGGGATGAGAAATGAAATGGGGTATGGTAAATCCCAAGGAACCAATATGTTGGCCCAATATGGTATCAACTAAAGATTGAGTAATGGTAGTTGTAATTACTGATGATACTAAAGCCAATAGGGGAAGAACAATGGATGGGATACTTATGGAAACAACAACAGAAGCAGTCCCAAGAAGGATGCTAGTTTATGTTGTGCTCATTGATGGGAGAGAAATGGTAGGAGGAACAAATATAGAAGTAGAAGAATTTTGAGATGTACTTTTAATTGGAAAATAATACAGTGGTGAGGTACTTACATTGGGAACTTGTGCTCCAAGGGTAGCCTATGGTGTTCTAGTGGCAATCGTAGTAGTAAATAAATCAAATCTTGGAGAGGGAGCAGTTTCCTATTCTTGCACAAATTGGGTTCCTAAAAAGTTTCTTTCATTGGAGGCTTTATAGTCACTTGAGAAGCTAGTGGAGGGGTTATTACTCTTTTCATAGTTGTCTTATCCTCCATTTTCATCTTGTAGAGTTTCTTAATGTTTCTATTGGCCAGTGTCTATACTTCTTCCATGTAGAGCTCAATGCATTGTTCCAATTACTTAAGGTCAATAATAGTAGGGTAGGGTTAATTGAGGCTTTCTAAAATGGCTCCCATAGTATATTTAGAGTTTATTATGGGCCCTTGGGAGGGGTTAGGCTAACTAATAGATCCTCCTTGGTCGAATCCTAGAGGTAAGTCCTAAATTCTTGAAGTGGTGAGTTGTGGAGGTCTATTTGGACTATTTTTAACAAGAATAATGTTGTCTTCATCTTCTTCATCTTGACCTTCCTTATAGTTAGCATCAAACATATTCGCATGTGCTGGTGGTGGTCAAGACTTAGCAATATCCTACTTTTTCTTCCCCTTATCTAGTCTCATCTCTAGTTCAATGTTCTTTATTGTTGTATTTTAGAGTACCACCTCATCATTTAGAGCATCTCTATATATCCACTCATTAACTTCTTATTTATTCTTTTATTTCATTACTACATATTTTTTGAATCTAAATAGATGATTGGTAATGAGTTTATTGGGATCCCATGGTCTGAAGTCATCTGTAGGCAATAGGTATGAATCCTTATGATTATAAGCTACAAAAATATCATACCACTTGGTAATCTTGGTCTTCCAAAGTTTTTAAGGAACCTTATGGGGGCATTTTATTATTATCCTTGAATATTCCATCAAATCCATGCATAAGTTGAGATGTCATTTATTTTTCATCGAGCATCATTGGCATAAACCTTAATAGTCTAAGAGGGGCCACCATCATTCCTTCCATTTTGATAACCATGCAGTTTGGGTATAACCAATAGCTACCCATGTCTTTCAAAGTTTTCTTGATTTCAAGGGAAACCCTCTACATCTTGAATTCATTAATTGATTGTTAGACATTGGGTAGAACCATTTTGCAATCACTCTTATATTTCATATGAATCTATGAATATGTATTGTATAAAAAAATTGAGGCACAAATTCTGGATGCTTAGGAGACCATGAATTTTGACCTAGCTGAGTAGTTACACAGATGACATCTAATAAGTAGCTTATCATAAATAAGAGGGCACCATTATTGCAAGTGTCATGTATTGCATACACTATGTTATTGCTAATAATTTCCCCAAGTAGGGGAATCTATTGGTCTTCTAGGATTATTTTTAGCAATAGAATAGTCCTTATGTCCACATAAACAATGTGTGGACTACCAAATATTCTATTCAGAAAGGCTAGGCCAATTCTGACTCCTTATCTAAATTATTAGATGGGCAAGTTTTCCTGATCATCCATGAAAATAATTCCATTTGGGTCAGTCACCCATAAATCCAAGACCTTTAAGGAGTGTAATTCATACATTTTATCAATGATGATGGGTGTCATTTTTACCCCTTCATTTAACCAACCTATGTTGGTTTTAGTTCTTACCAAGGCCAATGTCCAAGGCTATCTACAATAAGGCACTTATTAGTTTTAGGTTAACAATACTATTTTGGGTGGGGGGTTTGTTGTTGTACTAACCTAAAGTCAATTTATAAGAATCTATACTAATGCTAAAAAGAAACACTCTTAAAAGAAATGTAAACAAACCAAACTATGCTGAATTGAATAATCTAAAAGCAATCACACACTACTAAAAAATAAACTCACTCAAACCAAATTTTAAATCCACACTTGCAGAATGAAAGTTACATAAATTAAAGGAATGATTAAATGTTTATGAAAATATAAAAGTAACACATTAATGATCTAATCTATTCTACAGGTTATAAGTCGTAATCACACACTATATATATATATATATATATATATATATATATATATATATATATATATATATATCAATTTCAATTAAAAATAATAATAAATAACTTTATAAATACCAAAATCAATTCTCTTATCTCCTTGGGGGAGTGGGCCCTTACTCACCCTCATATTTAGTTTAAATGAACTCAGTCTTAGAATGATATCTCAACACATGAATTGAAAGAGTAAAATATTGTGAGCCTCTTTATCTTAAAAAATAAATAGAATTATAATATCTATGTATATCTATATGTGTCCAAATCTAATGTGGATATGTCCTTTTATTCTATACAAAATAAACTGTCTATCCTAGAAATCAAGAAATAACTTGATTGACTTAGAATAAGAAGATATTTTAGATAGATTGGGAGATATATCCAAAATATAGAAATATTGTAATAAGATCTACAAGGAATTAGAAAGATCCACATGAAATTATAACTGCTATGCTTAGTTATATCTCAACTACTAAATCATTCCATATAACATATCCATATCTTATGTCTTTAGAGTTACAACTTGGAATGATAACTTCCATAAATGGAATACCACATAGGAACATGAATTTATATATACATGTACAAAAATAAAAACTATCAAAAGGAGTATTTAGATCATTTTGGAGATGATGGAACTGATTCTTGAACACTTTAGAACATGTTATGACCAAATCTAGAGTGAACTATGAAAATCCATAGCAAAACTATAGTAATCCATAGTCAGTTGTTGAAATCCATAACTAATTGGCAAGATATATAGTTGACTAATGAAATTTATAGCTAGATGGAAGAATTCATAGCTAACTAATAGAATCTTTAGCTGGCTAGCAAAATTTTTAGCTAACTGATATAACCCATAGCTATGCATCAAATGATTAGTTTTATTTCTTGGAACATTCTTATCTTCATTAAATCTTGTCAAAACTCTTACTAGATGCTAATATTTCCTATAGATATCAAAATATGAAGACTAAAACATGAAAATGATTAGAACATAATGAAAGGAAAGTTAACTTAGACTCACATGAAATTATAGAGATAAAAGCATCTACTTCCTACCTTAAGTTAGTTATAAATCCTAAGATTACATGCAATGATCAGACCATTGACATGTTTAAGGATATGAATTATGGAAATAATGAGTCATAATATAGACTCATCATCTCCCCTAGTCCCATTGTAAACTAATTTTCTTTATCCTCATAATTATGATCCATTTATTCTAGCTTGACACTTAGGTCATATATGGAATACAAAAACTGAAATATCTTTTGATGGTGAGGAGTAAATCCCGCATCTCTTTGTAAAAGTGGATCCAAATAACAAACATCTCATTAGACTTAGGTCCTATGTATTGCCATGGAGACATAGGGAGAGTATCAAGGGAGGTCTAAATCTAATTACTATCCATGTTTTGTATCCATCCCCCTAAATAACATCAGTGATTATCTAAATGATGATCATGGCCTTCCTAAGAGTCCATTGGATAGTATTAGGGGACAAAACTTCTCTTGTATTAAAATGACTAGTAACACATGCCAATGTTGTCTAAAATCAATCACCACTTGATCAAATTTGTTCTAAATAGATAATTTAGAGTTGATGAGACCATCTTGAAAAGTATAAAGATAATGGCCACAAATCCTGGGCTATTGATACAAACTTTGAAATTTATCTAATATGTATTATACATTACTAAACTGGGGTTAATACATATATCAACATACCTTACAATGTTTGTATGATCATCATATTTGTCTCACTATGTAATCTAATTCCTCTATGTAAAAATAAGAGCCCTCAACTTTAATTCTCCCACAAATGAGTTCACCAAGAATTTATTTACATTGCCCAAAATGATATCACATAAATAGAATTCACATAACAAATCTTTCCTATCAGGTGTGCTATTCTAAAAAATAATCATGAATTCATAATTTATATTAATTTCATGGGATAAACCATAAGAAATCTAGATTTTATACCATATGAAAAACTACTCATGAAAAAATAAATTATATGCAGAAGAAGGAACTCTACAATCTAACAATTTTTAACTAAGTTGATATGTGAATTGAAGGGTTTTTTTAGCTTGATCTTATTTATATTGTGTTTGTGATAAATCCTCTTGTAATTAATTCTTCTCCCTCCTAAGAAGGTGGTTTTACCTCTTCAACTCCTTAATCTTAGAAAACATTTGTTCCCATTGGTTTCTTACATCAAAAATAAATAGAGTGGTTTGACAACTCTATTTTATCATAACATTAAGAGGCATATTATAGGAGTTAGAACTTATTTGAGCTCTTAATCAAGAATTTTATTGTTTATAATTTAGAATACTTCTTCTCAAAGAGATATTTTATTCCTCAATTATTTTAGTATAGCTCCACAAATCAATGATATCATTTTATAAATCATCTAGTTTCTTCAAAGACTAGATTTTAACACTTTCTATTTGTTTCATTAGAAGGGAAATGACAAAATCTTTATTCTAAGCTATAGAGATTAATTCAAAAATATCTTATCTATTTTGTTTAACTATGGCCTCTAGTTGAGATAATGATAAAGCATGTTATAACTCTATGTCATCTACTTCTTTTGAAGGTTGACCTTCTTCTTCAATCATTGGGGCCTTTTCTTCATCTCTTGATTTCTGTGTGGAGGGAGTAGTAACGTCCTTAGGAATAGTTTTTTGTAAAATCATCATATGGAAGAGGGGTTTCTACTTCCTCTCTAATTTGTGCCTCACTTGTAGTGGTAGTAGTGTCTTATCTTATGCTATCTAAGGTTTTTGAAGCATAGTTTCATCAATGTCAATATCCAATATCAATTTCCTTATTCTCTTCTAGGGGAGAGAAATAATTTTTGCACATAAGGTTCTTTGAAGTGTAGGCTATGAGACAGGGTTTGATGATGATTCATACTCAATTATTTGGATAGTTTCTTGTATAGGGGAAATTTGGGGAGTTTTCTTAGGATTTATGGTGGAAGATCTAAGCCATAAATTTTTGCTTGACTTAGGTAGTGAAATCACATTAAGAGGGATTGGTGGTTTAAGTGTAATAATTATAATTGTAGATCATGTACAAGTGGATTAAAAAATAATTACCTTAGAAGTCCTAAGTGGAGCCATAAAACTTGAGCATGAGGGTTTAGATGTATCTACTTAGCAAGCCTTAAATTTATCTCTTTTTACCCTCATAGAAGGTAGTACAGGCTTATGTTCCATTTTATTTTTGTAGAAAATGGTGTTGGATTATCAATTGGATTAATCCATGGTGGAAAATGGTAGATAGATTTTTGGGATATCTCATGGCCATAACCTGAATGGATCCTAATAATAATGTGAGTAAATTAATTTGGTGTTGTGACTATTGTGTACCATACCTCAAATGTATTAGTATTATTAATACTATGTATCTTAAGACACTACATTGACCTTTATAGGTTAGGTATTTTATAATACAAAAATAAACTAACCTCTATGGTTCAAGAAAAGATTTATTGATGACTCCCTTGATCCTACCTTTGACATATTAGACATAAAATGGCACTAGTTCCCCTTCACTACTTAAGATTCAAATGAGGCCATTGAATGAAGATCTACCTTCAATTCTTGTTCCCTCATCTATAACTTTAGATAGCTCACTGAGAACTTGAGTAGAGAACATAATCTACATACCTTGAATAATATAGAATTCTGATTTCAAGTGGAGGATGAAATAGATAACCAGTGTCTCATCATAACCATAGAATTTTAAGAGGAATTTGAGCCACCTAACTACTACAAGCACCTACTTCATTGGCTCATCCCTCAAGAGATCATTTGTAGTCTCTAGTTCAGACTTTTTCCATAGCTCCATCTTGAGTTCTAATGTTGAAAAAAACATAGTCAACCCTCAAATCTATTTGTAAAATAAATATGCTTCATTGGGAAACAAATGGATTACAATAATATATATTTTGGTTATTTGCTACGAACAAAATCTGGGGCATGTCAAATAATTATGATAATGTTAATTTTAAATAATAATTATGATGTAATTTACCCCTTTTCATTGATTTGTAATTATTATATCACCAAATCTTTAGCCATTACTTTATCCATATGAAGTAATATGATGACAAGGACATGTCATCATAAAGCGACTTATAGATTGAGAGGAAGTTGTTCATGGAATCTGTAGTATACACTTAAGTGTTCAAAATGTGACTTTTTGAAATGATTATTTTTCTAACAATATTCTCCTTATAACACTTTATGGGAAATTTTGTGCCAAAGATTTGAGAATAAACATGGAAACTCAAAAATTCAAAACTATCTTTTAATAGAAAAATAGATACTATACCTTATAAACCATGAGAATGTCCTTGTCTGACTTCTTCACCTATTATTACACAAAAAATTTATTGAATTAGTTATGATGAATAGTATAAAAAACAATAACATCAAATGTTATTGCTTTGGAATACTTAGAATCAGTCATGATTCTTGAATTTTTGAAATCACTTTTCTAATATTTTATATAAATATTTTATATAAATATTTTTAGTTTTTTTCCCTTGACCAGCCATTTAGGTCAATTCTCATCATTCAGTACATGAATAGACAATAAGTTGGTATTATGAACATGAATATCAACAATGCCTTAAAGGATTTTCATTGTTGAATTTTATTTATTATATATATATATATATATATATATATATATATATATATATATATATATATATATATAAATTTTAGAGAAAAGGTGGATCATCTTCCTTTATTTAGGCCATTTGGTCTTCAAATATCAATATCCATGGAAGATTTGAGTTCTTCCATGGTGCCAAACTCATTTTGTACTAGATGAATGAATTCCTCTTTGCTGGAAGGCTTTTGGTATAGATTCAACCTTTGTCCATTAACAAGAAGTGTTCTATCTATAGGTAATTAACTGTATTGAACCATTGTTAAAAAATATTTTCTATCTTAAATGGCCCTAACAATTTAGTTCTAAACTTATCTTTGAAGTGGTAATACTTGGAATCATACAAGAATTCCCAATCTCCTTCTTTGAACTGCCTTTATTTGATGTGCAAATCATGCCATTACTTCCTTTGCTACTGCTTCATCTCTGTCTACCAAAAAAAAATATTCTTATCTCATCCAACTCATTCAATTGTAAAATTCTCTCTCTTTGTGTTTCATCCAAGTCAATTCTTAATTCTAGTGCAATCCTTAAAGTTTGCATCTCAAATTCAATTGAAAGGAGAGTTTTTTTACCAAATACCAATTCATATGATGAAAAAATAGTATTGGTCTTCCACATGGTGTTATAGGTTCATACATATTCTATAAGTTTGGCTTCCCAATTATTTTTACTGCTACTAACTATCTCAATAAGTATATTCTCCAATTCTCTATTAGTAACCTCTATATATCCATTTACTTGAGGATGGTATGGAGAAGACTTTTGTGGTTGACTTGGTAGATATTTATGAATGATTGGATCATCTTGGACATGAACTAAGGTCCCTTATTAGATACTCTCTCCCTTGGTGATCTAAAATGTTGCATGATCTTGGAATACAAGAAGTCTGATACTACCTCTTCTCTTACAAAGGAAAGAGCTTGTACTTTAGACCATTTGGTCATATAATCTATACATACCAACAATTATTCTTTACTTTGAGAGGGTGGATTTATGGGCCCAAAAAATTCCATGCTCCACTTCTCAAAAGGCTTCAAAACATATTGAGGATGGACAGGCATCTCAAAGGATAATGTAGGCTTCCCATTCTCTGACATGCATCACATTTCTAAATATATGCCTTTACCTACTTGTGAAGAGTTTTCCAAAAGTAACCAGCTCCAAGGATCTTATATATTATTCTTTTAACTAAATAGTGTCCTCCACTAGGCTCATCATGACAAACATGAATGATGTCATACATTTCATTCTCTTTTACACACCTACAAAAAACATGATTAGGTCTAAGTTTAAATAATATACCATTAATATATTTTTAAGAAGAACTAACTTTAATCAAAATTTTATTTTCCTTTTTGGTAAACTAAAAAGGAAACTTCCCTATAGCTAAAAAGTTTGATATATCAGTAAACCAAGCTAATTGTGTTAAAATAGTAAATAATTATTCATCTAGGAAACTGTCTTCTATAGGTTCTTCATCTACATTATTCAATCTATAAATAAAATCAGCAACCACATTGAATTTACTTGGTTTATCAACAATTGTTATATCAAATTTATAAAACAATAACATCCATCTAATAATTCTTCCTCCTACCATTGTCTTGTTCATCAAAAACCTGATAGTTGCATGATTAGTATACACAAATATTTTGTAACTAGTAATGTAGTGTCTAAATTTATTTATGGCATAAATCAAAACAATGAATTATTTCTTAATGGTTTTTCAATTTTTTTCAATTGAAATCAAGTTCTTACTAATGTAGAATATGGCATACATTTGTCCATCTTCATCATTTTGTCCCAAAATAGATCCCATAACATTAGTAGATGCATCAATATAAATATGAAAGTGCTATGACTAGTTAGGTCCTCTTAGGACAATTGCAGTACTTAGCTTTTCTTTGATTGTTTTAAAGGCTTGTTGGCAGTTTGAATTCTAGACAAACTCACTCTCTTTTATCGACAAAGAAAACAATGGAACAATAATCTTGCTAAAATCTTTTATGAACCTTATATAGTATCCTACATGGCCTAAGAAGCTCTTAATATCAGTCTGAATTTGAGGAAAAATAAGTTTGAGATGACTTCGATTTTATTTTGATCCACATGCATTCCTTTTACATAAATATGATGTCCTAAAACTATACCTTCTTATACAATAATCAAACACTTTTCATGATTTAAAGATAAATGGTGATCCTCACATAACTACATTACTTTTCTAAGATTGATCAAAATTTCATCAAATGACTCTCCATGAACAATATGGTCAAGTCTAAAAATATGGCTAGGACTGTTCATTGGAAAGTGGTAGGTGCATTACATAAACCAAAAGGAAAGACTCTATAGGCAAATGTTCCCCATGGACAATTCAAGGTTATTTTGTTTTGGTCTTCAGGTGCCACTTGTATCTGGTTGTATCTACTAAAGCCATCCAAGAAGGAAAAATATCTTTTGCCTACCAAGTTGTGAAGTACTTGGTCAATAAAGGGTAAAGGCAAGTAATCTCTCATGGTTGCTTAGTTCAATTCCATATATTATACACATACTCTCTATTTACCATTTTTATTAGGAACAATAACCAAAGGAGAGACCCATTGGCTATAAAAAATTAAATAAATGAAAACCACTTCTAGTAACTTTTCAATTTCAATTTTCACAATGTCTCTTAAGGAAAGATTAATTATTCTTTGAGGTTGATGTACTAGTTTAATGTTCTCTATGTAAATATGGTGTGTGCATACACTTAGATGAATTCCATTTATGTATTGATATTCCCAAGCAAAATATTGAGTATGGTCTCTAAGTGCATCAAAAGCATTCACTCCCTAATCAACTATCTACCGACTATTTAGGTTGAGTGTCTTCCTTAGTGCTACCATGATTTTTTTAGTGCTTGGATGGAAAGAATATATTTTTCTGAACTCATTCATCAATGAGTTAAGAGGAAAAGGATGTGGTAATAATGTATGGAATGTGATAGTATCTTTGATGAATTTATCTCTTATAAGAATAAATCCAATTAAAGAATAATGGAAGTCTATTAGAAATGAATTTTGGCCTTCATGTGCCTATTACATCACACTATTTTGAATGTCTTTATGGTCATACAAGATGTTGGAAAAGGTTTAAAAGGATAGGTGATCATAAGGATAGGAAATTCCATCATGAAAGGATCTTTTGTTGAAATTCATAGCTATATTATTGTAATACATAGCTGGATTATCAAGATCTATAGTAGTTCCTATACTTCTTAATAACTCATCCTCTACTTCTTATACATGATCAATGATTGTGACCATAGCTAGAGAGGAGATACTATCACATTTTTTATCAGGTTGATTAACCCACACCTATTTGATAGAATTGATTGATGGTTGAGTAGGTGGATATAAAGAAATACATTTTACTTTAAGACCATTCAAGATGGTGATATCTTCTGATCTATAATAAATTAATGTTGCTACAATTGCTAACCAAGGTCTTAAGGATATAATGTTGACTATAGAGCCATGGGAATACCCTATTTATTTTATTATCCTCCAACCCAGAAAAAACAAATTATATGACACCTTTTGATTTGGTAGTGGAATGATCTACCATATATAGGATTATGGTAGTTGGTTTCATATCTTTCAAAGATAGATTTTTCATGGTGTCCATAGTCATTACATTAATAGTAGATCCTAAGTCCATCAATAAATTTGGTATCTCCTAATATCCAATCTTTATATAAATGATAGGACTTTTTAGGTCCCCATATTTAGGAAAAAGTAGCTTACCTAATAATAAATTATCAAGCTTGTCATCTACCTATATGGTATTAGGATATTGTCTTTTCCTACCAAGTATCTTGATACACAAACTTTTGATCACCCTATTTAGTTCTTGAATGTCCCTAATGGCTTGTAATAATATAATTTATATGTTGAGTTTCTTGCATTATTGAATTAATTTAGATTCATTGTTGTCTTCCACTTCCTTCAATCTTTCTAGAAAAGGAATAGATGGAGGAGTTATGACAACTTCTTATATTTTTCTAGATTTCTCTCTTGACTCTTTATTTTTTTGGTTGAGTCTATGAACTTATTTTTTCTTGAGGTACTACTATAATGATGATCTGAGGTTTTTGTAACATTTTCCCTAATTTGAGATGTATATCTACACATTAAATAGCACCAACCCCTATGGTTTAACTTTTTTCATTTACATAAACTTGTCTATTATTTGGATTTGTTACTGGCTAAGTAGGAAGCTGAGGTTGGTTTACTTATTATGTAGGGGCTAATTTATTTTTTTGAAGAGACATTAATGCTTATTATTATTGTGTATACCTTCTTTATTATTATTGGTTATATTTTTTACCATAATTCTAATGTTGATTTGTCCATAGTTACTAGTGACCTTGGGGTATACAAGTTTGTTGAAAAGGTTGGTGCATCATCTATTACTGTGGCATCCATTCCTAGGTGCCCCATGGTGGTACTTTCCACACTTGTGGAGGTGCATGCCATTATGGAAAATGAATCCTTGAAATAAACTATTATGGTTGATTTTTTTGAAAGGTATTTCCTTATCTCTAAACATAGTTAATTTCTTTTATGGTTTGTGCATCCTATTTGAACTAGTTTTTAAGAGCGGGAAGGTGACTACAATTCTTTGTGTCATGATCTTGAGCATCACATATTCCATAGATTTTTGTTTTATCTAGAGGAAAATCCTAAATGTATGTTTTAATCTACATTTTGGATAATATATATCCATTGGTTTAGTTTTAGATTTAGTCTTCACTTGAAATCCATCTAATGTTGAATTTAGTTAAACTGGTATGTCTATTTTGAAGTTTTCTAGTTCTTCCATGAATTATCTTACATCACTATATTTCCTAAGTTTCCCTCATCTACTGTTGGGTTTTATCATAAAGTAGTTGGTACATAAATGTGTGATCTCTTGGAAGTCTAGTTTGGTAATATCTCCCTTCCCCATAAGATTTAAAGAATACCTAGAGGAGTCATCCAATCCTGTAAATAAAATAGTTTTTATCACTTCCTTAGATAGCTCATAACCACATCTGTTATGGATAAAAGCAAACTGATGTAAGTAATCTTCAAAGTTTTATCTTCATTTTACTTGATTTTAAAAAAATCTTCTTTATTATCCTTGACTATGTAGTAATATTGATATTTATTCAAGAATATTGTTTCTATTTCTCTCCAAGTGTTAATAGATTTCCTTGTAAGTCCCATGAACCACCTCATTACTCCTTCCTTCAAATTAGAAGGAAATAGATTCAATTTTTGGTTGTCTAAAGTGTAATCATAGGTTTGGAAAAGGACTTTAAACTCAAAAAGAAATTGGTCTAGGTCTTTAGTGGACAGTCCTCTAAAGGTAGGCAGATTGGATAGAGAAATATTTTTCATTTTTATTTGATCATCATTCTCAAAGATAATAGGATAAGAGAAATTTATCTCAAGCAGATTCTTGCAAGGATTTTCTAAATGGCCTACATTTTCTCCCATGGCAAATAGAGTTCTATTAAGAGGAGGGGATTTTGGTTGTTCAATATTTGAAAGCTCGGCTCTTAGATAGGAAGATTATTTTGGATCCCTAGAGGTACTTCTAAAAGACTCGTTTATTTTTGTAAACTGTATGTATTTTATGAAAATTATTTGATTCTTTCCTATAAAGGATCAAGATCTTTTGGAACAAAACTTCCATGTGAATCCCTTTTCCTACTCATATACCTGTATTTGATAAGAGAGTAGTTTTATTTTATTTCTATGTTTTTTATATTTTGACTATTAGATTGAAGATTTAACTTAGTAACACTTTGAAAGGAGACCTAAGAAATGGTGCCAAAAAATATAGGTGTCATTGTTACCACTTCATTTAACCAACCTATGTTGGTGTCAATTATTACCAGGCTTAGCGTCCAAGGCTATCTATAGTAAGACACTTATTAGTTTCATGTTAATAGTACTAGTTTGGGTTATTTTTGATGTTGTACTAACCTAAAGTCTATTTGTAAGAATTTACACTAATGCTAAAAAGAAACACTCTTATAGGAAATGTAAACAAACCAAAGTGTACTAAATTGAATAATTTGAAAGCAATCACACACTACTAAAAAATAAAATCCCTCAAACTAAATATCAAATCCACACTTACAAAATGAAAGTTACATAAATCAAATGGATGATTAAATTCTTATGCAAATTTGAAAGTAATATAGGTTATAAGTCTTAGTAAAAAAAACATATATATCAATTTCAATTAAAAATAATAATAAATAAATTTATAAATATGAAAATGTCTATTGTCTCCTTGGGTGAGTGGGCCCTTGCTCACCCTTAAATTTAGTTTTGAATCAAATCAATCTTAGAATGCTATCTCAACACATGATTGAAAGAGTAAACTGATATGAGTCTCTTCATATTAAAAAACAATAAAAATTACAATATCTGTGTATACCTATATGTGTCCAGATCTAACATGGATCTATCCTTTTATTTTATGTAAAAAAAATCTATCCTAGAAATTAGGCAATAACTCGACTGACTTAAAACAAGAAGATATTCTAGATAGATTAGGAGATATAGCTAAAATAGAGAAACATTGTAATAAGATCTACAAATAATTAGAAAGATCCATAGGAGATTATAACTGCTATGCTTATATATATCTCAACTACTAAATATGTACATATAACATATCCATATCTTATAGCTTAAGAGTTTCAACTTGAAATGGTAACTTCCATAAATGAAAAACCATTAAAAAATAGGAATATATATATATATATATATATATATATATATATATATATATATATATATATATATATATATATATATAGACACACACACACACACACACACACACACACACACACACACACACATGTATATAAATAGAAAATATCAAAAGGAGTCTTTAGATCATCATATAGAAGGTGGAAAAGCTTCTTGAACACTTTAGAACATGTTATGACCAAATCTGGAGTGAATTGTGATAATTCGTAGTAAAACTATGATAATCTATAGTTGACTATTTAAATTCATAGCTAATTTAAAAAATTCATATTTGATTGATGAAATCTATAGCTAGCTAGTAGAATCCATGACTTATTGATAGAATCCATAGCTAGTGATAGAATCTATAGTTGACTAATAGAATCCATAGCTAATTGATAAAATCCATAACTATGCTTCAAATGATCATTTTTATGTCTTGGAACATTCTTATCTTCATGAGATCTTGTCAAAACTCTTATTAGATGCTGCTATTGCCTGTACATATCAAAATATGAAGACAAAAACATGCAAATGATCATAACATAATGAAAAGAAAGTTAACTTAGACTCACACAAATTTATAAAGATAAAAACATCTTCCTACCTTAAGCTAGTTCTAAATCATAAGATTACATGCAATGCTCAACCAATTGACATGTTTAAGGCTATGAACTATGGTAATAATGAGTCATAATATGGACTCATCAGATGATGAACTGGCTATATTATATCTATAGTTAGGGAAGGTCATAGTATTTTTAAAAACTTGGTCATATTATGAAAGTAATAGGGATCCCTTGGGACACTAATTTAATTAGACCATCTTTGCACTTTGACCTCCTAAAAATATCATAAAATAGGTCATCACATGGCATGACCTCTAGCTTAGTTAATGCCTTATGAAGATGAACTATATTAATGGTAAGGATATCAGAATCTATTTGGATTTCATGAGGCATGGTTTCATTCTCATCAATAGCCCTAGTTGTTTCTACGTTAAAACATATGCTACTATAATTCAAGTCACTAGATGTTATGGTTTCATGAATAAATTTAGTATCTATATAGATGATTGAAGAATCATTCTAAAATAGAAAGGCATAATTCTTGGAGGAACTACTCTTACCTAGAGTATAAATACCTACTTGTGACATATTTTATAATACTTTAGGTGGAAATCAATGTCTCTTTTTATCCTTCTATAATTTCAAGCTCCAATAATAGTAGTTGGGAAGTACAATATGCTAATGGCTTGATCTTTGTTGATTTATGAGAGTGTAGATAGAAGAGAAAGAAAATGTGTATAGCTTAAAAATGCAGATAATAATAACCTTGATTGTGTAGCCTTTTGAATGATTGATCTAATTAATGTAATATTGATGGTGATCCTGGTTTGTGCCATATTAATGGCAAGTGTCAACCTTTCATATATTTGAAACAACTTCAAAATATTGATTTTAGTAATTAATTATAACATAATTCAATTTAGATTTAATTTATCTTTGATTTTTCATCAATTTTATCTTTAAAGCTAAATATTTCCACCTTTAAACACATGGTTACCACCTCGGATCCAACTAAGTACTCATGTGGCTTGAATATGACTAAGCTTCCTAGTTCGCTTGAAATTTGAACATGTAACACCTTTTGATTGCCTAGAAAACTCTCAAAATTTAACTTTGTGTAATGAATCATCTATATCTAACCACATGGCATCCTTAAATTCCTAGTGAGCTCTCAAGTTATGTTATTCAATTCTAATTAGCTATGAAAATGTCATGTGTCATTCTTGTGGGCAATTGAAACTTTATTTTCCAAGTGTCTTTCTTAGAAGGATTTTGGATAACTGTTGACAAATTAGAGCTAATCATATGGCTTAGGTGGAGACATGCATCCCTCTTGAAGGTGATCTCATGGATTTTGGATAGAAATAACATGGTAATGACACATAGCATCATCGTGTAGGCCCAAAATAAACACACATCATTCTTATGGGATATTGTTTATTCTTATTCCAAGTGTCATTCTTAGAATGCACCTTAGATAGTTATATATCATCAAACCTTGATTGGATGGTTTAGGTGCAACTACATGTTTGCCTCATGATCTCTCATGAGATTTGGATGGATAAAATATGGTAAAGATACATGGTAACCTCGGATGAACCCAAGGGGGACATCCATCACCTTTGAAGGTTGCTTAGGTCCAGTTGGTTTCCATTAAAACATATGGTGGCATATTTTAGGCTTCTATACTATGATAAGATGCATGGGGAATGCATGGAGGATTATATTGGATAGGCTCACTCATAGGGGCTAAGATACTAACATGTAGATCTAGGATTTGAATTCCAATGGCTCACTTCTTGAGATCCCTCTAAATGATGCCATATAGCTCATGGACTTGGTAGATTTTCTCTAAGGGTCTCACATGAGATGCATTATGAGGCTCGGTGAGGTGGACATCTATCCTTTTAGGCCTTAGTCTAAAATTTGACATCCTACGAGGCATCATAAACTATAACTTTAATTTGACACCCTGCAAGGTCAAGTGAGAAACTAATTTAGCTTTTTGAAGACATCATTTCCTATTTTAAGAAAATTTAAACAAGCTTAAAGTAAAACTTTAAAATTAAATGCCTTAAACACAATGTAATGTTAATTTAATAAAACATAGTGATGTTGTTGTGGTTATGTCTATTAGAGAGTCAGGTCGTGTTTCCTTAACAAAAGCCTATCTGCATATCATTGAACCATCTATGGTCAATATTTCATTGTTGAATAAAACTTGAAGAAGACTTGAAATAATATGAATATTTCTAAGTATCAATCCTTTTTTAAAAATGAATGATTAACTAAAAATTCTATAAACATAAGTATTGGTAAATTCAATTAATTATCCATGCAGTAAAATGATTTAGTATGCTTAGCATCTTGGGCACTTTTGAAAATTGAAAAAAGGAGGGTCCCCATTTTGAGAATATGGGAATGTTGATCATAAATAGTATGGTTATATTAATATTGGTGAGAGTTTGAATATGAGGAAGAGTGACTTGATTAAACACAAGACTAACAAGAATTCTTATATTTATGTCTATGTTTGGAAGATTCTAGAGAATGCCTTGAAGAATTATTTAGAGAATGTTTCCAAAAAATTCTTAGTTTTATCATGTCTCTTATCTATTTTATGTCTTCCTATATTTATATAATAAATAGCTTATACAAGTTTACTAATCCTCTTCTTGGTAAACTATCACTCATGTTGAATGAGAAATTTACAAATGGAATCAAATTTTGCATCATTGAGTTTCTCACTAAGTTAAAACCTTTCTACAAAGTTTTTAAAATTTTAATTAATACCATGTAGAGTGATAGAGATGAGCATATCATCTATTTTACCCCTTGTTGTAATGTATTCTTAATGCAAAGTCTTCATTCTTGAAATGTATTCAGAAATATCTTCATCATCTTTAAGCTCATTATTCAATAGCTACATGATGAGATCATTTTTCATTCATGTAGGTTGTTTATCATATGAGTATTTTAATGTTTATATAAATTAATATCCTCAAGGTGAATAATGATTTGTGTTAAAAAATAATATTTTAGCAATACAAGTGCACATTGTCACATTTTTGAAACTCAATAAGTTTTGTAGCATCAGTAGGTAATGTAGGGTTTTGTTGACTACTTCCCATAAGTCATTAAAAATCATTGTGTTTTCCATATTCATTATCCATTATTTATAATTTTTATATGTTCATCTCCTAATTTTAGAGATTAGACTTATGATTTTTTCCATAATAAATTAACAAAAAATAAAAATAGGTGTATAATAGGGGCTTTGCCTTTACCCTTAAGTAACATAGAATTATAGGGTTTGGACATATCAATATTTACATGAAAAAGTCATAAAATGTTAAAAACTTATGTCTCTAGAATTATTGATTTACTCCTCTTGTAACCAATTCAAAAAGTAAAAATATAATATTTCAAAAAATATTCCCTAATAAACTAATTTTGATAAAAAAAATTTACCAATAATTGGTTTGGTGGTTTTGAACCTTGAACCCCTTTATTTAAAGTGTCTTAAAAAACATACATATCCAACACCTCTAGAAGAATTTTTGAGATATAAATGGAAGATATAATATATAAACTACATTTCCCTAAGTTTTCACACACACATGTGCACATGGACACACACATATACATATACATGTATACAGATACACACACGTACACACACACACACACATATGTTTATGTGTATATACATCCATCCATACATAAATATATACACACACACACACACATGCATATAAAAATATCTCTCCAAAATATTCACTATAAAATATTCAATATGAAAATAAAGTTATATCTGCACTATTTTGGGGTTCAATTTTAAAACAAAAATTTGAAAACAAAAATTTCAAATGCAGTTTCACCATACCAATCACCAACATGTCCTCCATGTTGTACTAGGGCATACTACTACATTGTAAGTAAATGAAAGATAGTCAAGAAAGTTAATGTATTTAAGTCTCTTTTGATCATTTTTTTTTTAATTTGAGTTTTATAAGTTCTATAGAGACCCAAGAAAGGTGATTGAGTCATTATGTGTTCTTGTGTTGGATGTTCTTTGTCTTGGGAAAGCTTCTTGCCAAAATTCTAATTTAAAAATTTGAATAATGTTCTTAGATTTAGAATGTGTTTTGTGATGTAGTAGGAAATCCAATATTTATACAAGATCATGTATAGGTATAGGTGGGTGTATAAAGGTGTTCCACATACATGTCATGAGGAAAATTACAAAGACTAAGAGTTATGAATGTAATCACTATGCCAAAGTAGTTGTCATAAAATTTAGTTATCAAAAAGGTAGTTTTTCATGTGTGTATGAAGAATGAAACAAGTTTTGAGTACATAGAAATGTGGTATACTGGTAGAAGGGTTATTTATAAGTTTTTAAGAGTTAGATAGAAGTTGAACGAGGCAAAGGTACAGAGGAAACTAAGAAATTATAGCAATAACTTTATATTCTATCCTTAAGGACTGAGTTGCTAATGTAAAGGAGGAGAATCAATAAAATTTGAAAAGATTAAAGTGATTCCTCTATATATTTGCATTTTTATTATTTTATAGATTAAATTTGATGTTTTTTTATCCTTAAATATTTTTGGAGTAGTGTTTGTAATGAAATTTGCAAGGAGTAGTGTTCTGCAGGACTATGACAAGAACCCTGTGTGTGTTCATTAAAGCCTATAAACTAATGAAGAAAGAATATTTCAAAGTAATGTGTTTTGCATATGAATGTTGTTTAAGGAGGAGGATAATCAAGGTAATATTGTAAATTATTCTTATTAAATATAAAACTTTATTTGTTTCGAATATAGATAAGACTTCTAGTTAATAGTTGGTGTTTACTCTGTTCACAAAAGATAATGAAGAAACATATGCGTATGATCTATTAAAGAATTACATGTAAGTTTAAATATTATTGAAATTTGAATATGGTGTAAAGTGATAACTTATATAAATATACCCTTAATGGATTATTTCAAAACCTAAAGTAAACAAATGTGTATATAAACCCTATTTTAACTTGCACACAGGCAGACTATGTTATAGATTACTATACCATTCATGATTAAAGCATGATAAGGAGTTACTAAAGCAATATTAAAACTTTGAAAATTAATAAAATAGTTTGATATACATTATTTATGTCTTTATAATATTTTAAATTATCAAAATATTTGTTAAATCAATTTTGAACCCTCTTGATCTTACACAGTGAAAGTAAACATCTATAGAGTTCTAAAAAACCATTGTTTGAGTGAATTTAATCATTGTTCAAGCCAAGATAAACACTGATAAAGTTGTTATGATATAGAACAAACCTTAATGAGTTATTTTAAGGGTTTGTAAACAAGAAATAATCATATAAATTAGCTTTTAGTCCTCTTGGACCATTATAGACTATGAGAACCCTAGATTAAGGTTTCTTAAGGAAAACATGCATAACTAGAAACTCCACCATAAAAAAATGAAAAAACTTGGTGATTAATTAGTTATTTATGTGATCTCAAGGATTTAAATGGTTTTAAAATGGTATGGCCTCTATACATATGGTAACAGATGATTGGATACTAATGAGGAGTAAGGAGACCTCTTTAAGTCTGAGCAAGAGATAGAAAAGGCATCTAGGAGGTGAGTTGGTAAATGAAACTTCATGAATAGATATAAGAGGATATAGGGTGTCAAAAAATAGTGTTAGTTTCTTATAATTCAATAGTACTAGTCTGTACAAAAGGGAAAATACTAAAAAAGGCTACTAGGAGAGAAAGATGCTTGAGGGTTTAAGGAGTGACACTTGAAGTTATAATAGAGTTTGAGATCATTTGAAATAGGTTTGTTAAGTATTGAAAAGGTAATTCATGTGAAAATTTGTAATCATGAAATCCATATGAAGAGTTAAGGTGATAGTCTTAAGAAGTCTATAGCCTAATGAAAGCTAGTGTATGAGATTGCATGAAAGAGAGATTGAGAATGAATGGAATGAGATGTAAGGAAACATTATGAGGTGTACATGAGATTCCTAAGATAGATAATATATTTCAAGAAGCCTTGTCAATAGGATCATGTAAGATATTGACATTAATCTTGGTGGGAAAGTTGATAGATAAGAAAAGATTAAGAAGTTGATTACATGAGTTAGTGATTGTAAGTATCATAGGGATAGAAAGGGAAGAGAATGAGGTCTCTACATCATTTAGTATCAGAGAAAAAAAGTTATATTGGAAGAGGATTAATAAAGTCATCCAAAAAAAAGGTACATGTTAATTTTATTTTCCTTTTATGTCTTTGATATATTCATGAGATAGTGTTGAGGTATAAGTGGAAAGTTGAGAGTGGTAACCTATCCTGAAGCTAGTGAGGCTTGTTAAGGAAAGAGATAGGTATTATAAGCTCAAAAGTGAGCTAAAGGAGATCTTTAAGAGAGAGAAAGGAGTCCTAGGAAAAGGATAAGAGAGTGAGATAGACCTAGGTGAGGTCATAAAGAGAGAGAAACCAAATGAGGTTATAAGAAAGCAAGTGGGGGAGGATTATCAAAGAGAATAAGTCTAGGTGAGACCAAGATATTGAGAGGTAGGTGAGATGAAGAAAGATAAAGTTAAGATAAAATAGGACATGGTTGAGATTAGCTATCATAAAGAGAGGAAAGTGAGAGAAGATACCAAAAGAAGAGAGATGGAAAAAAATATGACATAGGTAAGGTAGAATTTGGATGAGTTGATGTTCATCATAGAGTAGGTGAAGAAAAGTGAGAACCCACACTGAAAATGGATTATGAGGAATAATACATTCAAGTGGAAAATGAAGAGAAGAAAGATGGAAGCTAAGAGAAAAGAAAGAGAGCAGAAGAGGTTGATTTGTAATCAACTCAAGAGTGAAATGATGAAGTATAGAATGAGTGAAAAGGAGAATAAAGTTGAACATTACCTTGAGAAGGAAGAGGAAGTCTTGAATGAGGAAAAATAAGCTAGTGGCATCCAACTAGGTGATGGGAAAGATAAAGTAGAGATAGATCCGATTGTAGACCTTAATGAAACTTGGGAAAATGAAGTATAGTTGATGGAAAAAGGCATGAAATTTAATTACACATTTGTTTATGAGGGTAAAGATAAATTAGAGGTAGAAACAATAGCAATTTAATAGGCTTTGCATAGTTATGTGATGAATAATTAATAAGTACAGGATCTAGAGTATGAAGAATTAGAAGAGAAGGTATAGTTTGTAGTAGTTGAGGACCTCATGAAAGAGGGAAAAGAACATGAAGAATAGGAATTGATGGTAGCATTGAGAGAGATAGAAGACAAAGAGACATATGAAATTATATAAATTGGAGAGATAATAGTCTTGCAAGGAGTTTGCATTATTTTTCTAGAGGTATGAAGAGGAAAAAAATGTATAATGATAGTAAATGCATACCAACATTATTTTAGGGCATAACCAACCCATATGATAGAGGAAAAGTTTAATGTATGAGTATACATCAAGTGCTAGTTGATGTAAGTATTGGAAGAAAGGAAGTAGGATTGTCTATGATAGAGGAAAATAAGAGAGTATAAAAAAATAACCATGGAAGCATGATGGAGTATTAGAAAAAAAAGATCCAAGGAGCATAAATTCAAAGACCAAGAAGACAGGTAAAATAGTCCATTAGAGCTTAAATTATTTCTTGACCAGGAGTATGATCTAGTAACATCAAGTAAGTCAATGTATTTAAGTGTCTTTTGATTAATTTGGTTTGATTTGAGTTTTATAAGTCCTACAAAGACCCAAGAAAGGTGATTGATTAATAAGGTGTTCTTGTGTTAAATGTTCTTTGGCTTGGGAGATTTTCCCTCCAAAACTCAAATTTTAAATTTTAAATCATGTTCTTAGCTTTAGAAGGTGTTTTGTGATGTAGTAGGAAATCCAATGTTTGTATAAGGTCATGTATGGGTCTAAGTGGGTGTATAAAGTTATTAAACATACATGTCATGAGGAAAATAACAAAGACTAAAATTTATGAATGTAATCACTATGTCAAAGTAGTTGTCATAAAAGTTAGTTATCAAAAAGGTAGTTTCTCATGCATGTATGAAGAATGAAATGAATTTTGAGTAGGTAGAAAGGTGATAGACTAGTATAAGGGTCAGTTAGAGGTTGGTAAGAGTCAATTATAAGTTGGAATAGGTAGTGGTATGGAGTAAACTAAGGAATGATAGCAAGAACTTTGTATTATATCTGTAAGGACTAAGTTGTTAATGTAAAGGAGGAGAATCAATAAAAGTTGAAAAGATTAAATTGATACCGCTATATATTTTCATTGTTATTGTTTTATGGATGCTATTTGATGTGTTGGTAGCCTTAAATACTTTTGAAGTAGTAGTTTTTAATGAAAGTTTCAAGGATTAGTGTTTTGTAGGACTGTGACAAGAACCTTGTGTGTGTTCATTAAAGCCTACAAACTAATGAAGAAAGAATATTCCAAAGTAATATGTTGTTCATATGAATGTGGTTTTAGGAGGAGGATCATTAGGGTAATATTTTAAGTTATCCTTCTTACATATAAAATTTTGATTGTTCTCGATAAGGATAAGACTTCTAGTTAATAGTTGGTGTTTACTCTGTTCACAAAAGATAGCGAAGAAACCTATGTATGATTTATGAAGGAATTACATGTAAGTTTAAAGATTGTTGTAATTTGAATATGGTGTAATGGGATATAATATTGAAATAAACCCTTAATGCAGTGCATCAAACCCTAAAGTGGACAATTGTGCTATAAACCCTATTTTAACTTGCACATAGGTAGATTGTGTTACAAATCATTGTAGCATTCATGATTAGAACATGATAAGGATTTACTCAAGTAAAATTAAAACTTGTAAAAATAATAAAATAGGTTTATATACATTATTTAGTTATTTATAATATTTTTAAGTATCATAAGATTCATTAAACCAATTTTGAACCCTCCTAGGCTTACACAATATAAGTAAACATCTATAAAATTTTGAGAAATCATTATTTGAGTGAATTTAGTCATTTTTCAAGATAAGATAAAGGTTGATAAAGTTTTTATGATATATAATAGAACTTAATGAAGTATTTTAAGGGTCGGTAAACAATAAAGAATCATCTAAATCAGATTTGAAGCCTCTCAAGCCATTATAGACTATGAGAACCCTGGATTAGGGTTTCTTGAGCAAAACATGCATAACTAGTAATTCCACTATCAAAAATTGATAAAAATTGGTTATTTATTATTTTTATAAGTTATATTAAGGATTTAATTAGTTTTATAATGGTATGACATCTGTACATATAGAAATAGGTGATTGTATATTAAGGAGGAGTAAGGAGACCTAATTAGGTTTGAACAAGATCTAAAAAAGGCATCTAGGGGGTGAGTTGGTCAATAAAACTTCATGGAGAGATATAAGATGATACAATTTGTCAAAAAATAGTGTTAGTTTCTAAATACTCAATATTACTTGTCTGTATGAGAAAGATGCTTGAGGGTTTGAGGAGTGATAATTGAAGTTGTAATGGAGTTTGAGATAATTTGAAATAGGTGTGTTAAGTATTAAAAATTTAATTCATGTGAATTTTTGTAATCATGAGATCTAAATGAAGAGTTACGGTGATAGTTTTGAGAATCCTATAACCTAATGAAGGCTAGTGTATGAGATTACATGAAAGAGAGATTGAGAATGAATGGAATGAGATGTAAGGAAGCATTGTAAGGTGTACAATATATTATTAAAATAGATAAGATATTTAAAGAATACTTATCAATAGGTTCATGTAATAGATTGACATCATGGCTAGTGGGAAAGTTGATAGATAAGAAAATATTGAGAAGTTGATTTCATGAGTTAGTGATTACAAGTATTAGAGGGATAGAAAGGAAAGATAATGAGGAGGTCTCTACATCACAAATGAGTATTTATACTTTAAAAAGTACATATCAATCTATATATTGCCTTATAATGTCTTGCATTAGTGGTTGAAAATCATATAACCAGACTAAAGAAAGTTAAATATCATAAAAAAATTAGTTTTGAAGCATCAACACATTATATAACTATGTTTTGGGGCCATACAACTTAGATCTTATAGTTTTTAGATCATAAAAACTAAGTTTTGATCCATACAAGATGTTTTTGTAAAGCTTTGGGTTGTATAAAATGACTTTTGAAGTTTTTCAAGGAAAATGAAATCAAATTTGGAAATTGTATACCAAAAACAAAAAATTAGATCTTCATACCTTATCAAAGAAATTTATTGATTTCATTTGCCTTCATGTTCACCTTGAAAACATGGATATGATACCAATGTTGGACTAACATACAAGGGAAAATATAAGATTAACTTGATAGATTTTTTTTTTTAAAAGGAAAAATCTCTCTTTGTTTTCATTTACAAAGTTTCAATCTTATAAAAGCTTTTAAAGGTAGTTTTTATTCATGTCTCAACTGCTATATGGGTCCAACCCATTATAACTATTAAAAAAATAACACTAATAATGTTATTAACCATAATAATATTTATTTAACACCTATGACTAAAAAAATTTAACATGAGTGTCTCATAAAGAGAGAGCATGTCCCATACATTATTTTATTTTTAACTAATAAAAACTAAAAAAAAACAATTCTTTGGATCAAATTACCCAACATGATTGGTGTATGTTACCTTTATGATTCATTGGTTAATTTTTTCTCATGAGGGGCATAACACTCATGCACTTAATATTTATTACATGTTTCTTACTTGGACCATACTACATTTGCACTTGTATTGTTCATTTTTTTCCATTTAGGGCATATTACACATGTGCCCAAATAGATTAAATCACATACCCAGGTGGAGAAATTTACTTATAACATGTATGCTTTTAATATGATATATTACTATGTTAGACATCAATGATTTTATTTCTCATCATAAACATGAGGTGTATATTCCTTTTATTTTGAGATATATACTTCATAATTTTTTTCCATACCCAAAAAAAGAGGGGCATATATTCCACCCATTTTATTCTTAAACTCTAGGACTTAGAACATTCTGTATTATTTTTAGTACAAAAAGGAAAATTAAAGATTGATTTATATAAGGTGCATGAAACATAAGAAATAATTCCCACCATAAGGTACATTAAGGACATTTCGTAACCCCACTCTATTTTACATTACATCATATTTATAAATCTTTAATTTTTGGTCACTAAAAATTGTATCCATAAATGTATGCAACTTTTAGCACATGTTTCAAGACTTGGAATTTTAAAAGGGAATTATAACTAGAGAAAAATTTAGATCTATAAATAAATCATACAAGGGAACCCCTAAATTTTCAAAAAAAAAACTACATGTATAATTTCCAATTTGTATTTTCTACGTTTTGGAAAATTATTGACATGAACATTTATTTATGTATATTTATTATTGTAGTTTTCATAGGGACATACACACATATCAATAAATATTGGGGAATCATTCATGGGTTGATATAAAAATTCCATCTATACTAGGTGTTTCAGTTTCAATTTTATTTTTAGATTTTAATATCATTAATTAATTAGGCACTTATCCACATGCATACATCTTTATCAAGTTTTTACATGTATATTAGAGTTTTCATAGGGGCTAAAAGAGTGATTTTTTAATTCCATTTATGGTTTTAATTTTATATTTTTTCACATACAACAAAATATAGTGAAAACTTATGAATAGACCTGATTATGGTATGGGGTATTATTAATTGTAAAACTATATTATTCTTGGGTACTTGTCTCTTTACTAATCATCGGTCTAAATTAATCTCTTATTAAAAAAAATTACCTATGTTTTTGGATGTCTCTTATAATTTCCTCTCTCTCCTTTTGTCTATATCCTCCCATACAATTAATATGGATTTATAATATTTTTCCTACAAACATACATTGTATGGCTTTAGGGGAAAAAAAACATATAATATAGGGTTTTGGGGTAAGACTTTTTGATATTTTTGGGGGTCTCTCATTGATTGTGAATTCTCACTTTCCAAATTTTCTACCTATTTATTTCAGCTTTATAACTAATAGGTTCCTAATTAAATGTGATAAATATATAAATATATAACTGCATTAGATCATTTAGGATATCAATCAATATCATGCATACAAGAGAAATATTGTGAATGTATAATAGTAAAAAATTAAAGAATTTAAATTAGATATTTATAAATCAAAAAAATGTTGAATAATTTATTACTCTATCAATAATTCATTCTAGCATTATAAGTCATAAAGAGTAAACATTGCATTATCAATAAACTACCTAGTTGAACATGCATTGTAATTAGTGAGTTGATTAAAAAATTATAAAAACATTATAGAGACATAATAATAATATAGATAAGGATATAAAAATCCATAAAATACTTCCCTATTTTAAATATTCTTAGATGTGTTTTCTATAGTATGTTTTTGAAGAATAAAATTAATTTCTTAGGAATATATCTAGAATTTCAATAAATTAAGCCTAGTATTCAAATCCTTAGACCTAAAAAATAGTTATCAAACCAATTTATACATATCTATATATTTTATCATAAGAATATATTTATGGATCTCATTTACCATAAAAATCAAGTGTATGGTTTTTGATATGTTCTTAGGTCATTATAAGTTTTTTGGTTTCTCACTCTTTGGCTCTACACATCCTAGTTATATTATATGTTCTTGATGACGTTCATATATTTATATGAAATTATATATTTTTCTAAACTTATCTCTTGTCATTTATTACAATAAGAAATTGTCTATGTAATTAAGTCTTATTTTACTATTTTAGGGATAATTATATTTATTTTGAATGTGTATAAATAGATGTATTTAATTTCAATCTAAAACCACTTTTTCGTAAAACAACATTATTTACTATTATTATTGTTACTTAAAATGATAATGTGAAATTATTTGTTTAAAAAATATGATTATTGAAATAATATAAAAACATACATTACACATAATATGAAAAATAATATATGTTATTAAAATAATTATTTTCCTTCCTCATAATTTTTGGAGTATTTTCAGATTTTATATTTTCTAAAGATGGTATTTATAACATCCAACACTTTAAATTAATTTTCAATTAAAATTACTTGACCCATTGAAACATTGTATCTATTATCAAGAAGGAATTTTTTATTTCATGTTTAAGTTACCTTTTATTAATTAAGTTCAAAATAAATAACTATGTGATCAAGTTCTTAATTGACCTTGCAATAAAAAATGGTGTTGATTTTTGAGGGAGAATTAGGTATAAAACAAAAAATATTCATTTTTATGTTGTATTTCTAAACATTTGATGATGATGTCCAAATCTATCCTTTATATATATATATATATGATAGATTTTGACATCATCATCAATTGTTTAGCAATACAACATAAAAATGAATATTTTTTGTTTTATACCTAATTCTCCCTCAAAAATCAACACCATTGTTGTATTTCTAAACATTTTATGATGATGTCTATATATATATATATATATAATCTTAAAAAATTACATCATTTTTTTAATGTTATAATAGGGTATGTGCATGGAGTTGGGGGATAATTCTGTGGATATTTTAGGTAATGTGATTGTGTTATTAAATAACGTGATTATGTTATTTAATTAACATGATCACATTATTGAAATTATGGCTTGATAATTACCGAACCATAACACATATGCATTATTTGAATTTACAATAATGCATATGTGTTATTATAAATTCAAATAATCCATACACATTATATAACATGTACGTGTTGATTTTTTATAAGTTTAAAACCAAATCCATGATCATTTAGGAGTTGCACTTGAATCCATATTTGTCCATAAAATTATATTTACTTCTCTAAATGTTAAGTATAATAAATTAAATGTAACAATATAAATGTAAATTTAATAATATAAATGTAAAATTATATGTAATAATATAAATGTTATTAATGTAACAATATAAATGTAGACTTATATGTAACAATATAAATGTAAAATTATATGTAATAATATAAATGTAAACTTATACTTTATATTTATTTTAGTAAATATAAGAAATTAGGGTCACTCAGCATTTGATATAGTTGGTATCATAGTTGCACACCTTACGATATGGGAAATAGTTTTTCAAAATCTAATCAAGTTAGTACTTAGGCATTTTAAGGGTCTAATTATTAAACCTAGGGATTTTAGGACATAAATTTTTCAATTGATATCCATTTTTGTTAAACATATAGTCATTTTTTAGGTTTTTGTGCCTTCTATATTGATTCTTGACATTTTTAGGAGTCTTGGATTTGTCAAAATTAAAGTTTTCAAACCAATCACTTTGAAATTGATTCAAAGTGCCATTATTAGGGTAGCATAGGTCACATTGATGACCTAAACACATCAAACAACTACTTTGTGTTAATTTCACTTATTCATCATCCTTCCCTCATCCTTGATCACTTCTTACTCATGCCTACATACATCAAACAACCACATTGATGACCTACATACATCAAACAACCACATTGATGACCTACACACATCATAAGCCTATTTTGGGAAGGTAGTTACATGTTTAGGTCCTTTCACATGGCCATTACTCACCTAAATGCAATCTTTCAATCCATTGATGACTCTATGAGACTTTACTAGGTGTTTCCCATCCAATTTCAAGGGAAACCTCTAAAAAATACCTTTCTATGCCTATAAAAATCTTCTCATGACCAAACTTATACATCTTGTACCTCAAACATGTGGGATAACATGACTCATTTAGGTCACATTGATGAAAATTAGTGTTATTGGGGTAGCATAGGTCACATTGATGACCTACACAAATCCATACATCTTGTACCTCAAACATGTGGGGTAACATGACTCATTTAGGTCACATTAACACAAAGTGGTATTATTGGGGTAGTATAGGTCACATTGATGACCTACACATATCAAACAACCACTTTGTGCTGATTTCACTTACTCATCATCCATATCTCATCCTTGATCACTTCTTACTCATGTCTCATCACCCCTAATCACTCTTTAATAATTATACATTATCCATAATCACTCCCTCATTGACCTTCACTATCCCTAGTCATCTCTAATCACTCCCTTATGATCCTTGATTACTTCCTCATTGACCCTTACTATGCCTCATCATCCATAATAACTCACTCTTTATCCCTCACCATCCCTCATCATATTTAATCACTCTCTCATCATCCCTAATCACTCCCTCATTAGCCTTTACCATCCCTAATCACTAATTAATCATCCTTAATAAATCCCTACTCATCCTTCATCATTTATAATCACTCCCTTATTGACCCTCACCATTCCTCATCATTTATAATCACTCCCTCATTGCCCTTCACCATCCCTCATGATGCAAAACCCTATTACATACTCTTCTTATCCAAGCTCTTTGCCAATATCCACGTAGCTTTCACTTTATCTTCTCTTACTTGATCTCTATCTTTAGACACTCCACACATTTCAAATTCACATCTACATTTTATTCATTTAATTTATTCTCCACCATTATTCAGATGGTGTCATTAAACTCTTCCTTCGATTATCCTTACTCAATGCATTCAATATATCTTACTTTGAGACTATCCCCCTTACTAGTCTTTATACTTTATAAAAACTTGGATAAAATTTTGTCTCTAGATCCTTAGGCTTTAATAGGGATCTAAAAAAATTCCTTCCACTCTTTTGAGTTCTCTCTAACTTCTTCTTAACCCTACTTAACTTTTCAACACAATCCTCATATCATACACTACCTCTTACTTTATCATAGACTCTTCTTTTATGGACTCAAATCATCAAATAAACCCCATTTATGGATACCCTATAATATATCCCATTTATTTAGAAAGTTCTAGTCTTCGATTCAACTATTTGATAACTTATTTTGGTTCTTTCTACTCTTATATTAGGTCTTTAGGTTTCTTTCTACCTTGTCTACCACACAGTCCTCCCCCATCCATATTTATCCATACTTATACAACTTAAAAAACCTATATTATCTTTATTCATGTTGAACTCAAACTTTTCAACAAATTTCATGAATTATTGACATTTACAACTCCTAAAAATCACTTTGAAAGTACAAACCCTAATACAAGGTTTGAATTGGTTTCACAGACCCAAGAAGGGTTAAAATGAGATTTCAATCTTTAAAAGGAATTTATAATGACTTTTACTATTTTATTATGTCTTATTTGACCCTATTCACATTTTAAAAGTGTTATATTTCCATTTTAAAGCTATAATAGATTGACTTAACTAGATTTGAATAGACTGTGTACTCAGTCATAAGTCTGTAGTAATCCAATAAGAGGTTATTTATTATAATTCATTTCAAAAAGGGTTAGAAATAAATATTAATGTTGAAAATAATCTATAAAATGTTTATACACTTTAAAAATCAATGTCTTCCCTCTATGACACTCAATTTTTCAATTTTCATGAGATACCACTTTGACTATGTTAAGTTTCTTAATGACTACAGGACTTGTTAGTTTTATTTTTGTTCATCCAAATATATGAAAGATACTTTAAAGTATATAAAACTTCATTATAATATGATAATAAAATCACCAACATATACATTTTAATGTTCACTCTAATACATGCATATACCTTCTCACACAGATGTATACTTAGAACTTTTTCTCATAGAAGACAAGGTTGTGTTGTTTAACACATAATGTACTTAGTAGAATAAAAACATAAAATATTTAAATAATATTAATTAATTGTTATTTAAATTTAATAATTACTCATACATTCCAAAATCCCACCAAATATGATCTCCTCTTGCACAAGACTCTGACCGTCACTCAAATTTCAAGGCATAGTTTGTAAAAGCATAGGGTATACAATTTGTAATTTAAACATTCAAAATATTTAAAAATAAAATTGAAAATGATATAATCACCATAAAAAAAATTATTTTCAACTTACCACTCACATAAATATCACAAATAAGGTTATACTAATCATGTTTCATGATCATGCACACTGTCAACTATCTTTGCACATATTCAAGAATATGTAGGGTTTGTTTACTTTTTTGTCTAAAAATAATCAAAAATTGTCTTTATTTACTTGTTTGGGGTTATTTACATTCATATTTTTGAATCCTTACCCCTTCAAATATCTTTAATCTAACTCTGAATTCAAATAAGAAATGGACAAGACTCTTATTACCAAATAACCATCAACTGAATTCTAACTTCTTTTATATGTTGAGAGTCTCCACACCAAAATCTAACGTCTAACTTTACCAAATTCAATGTTAGACTTCTTGAAATAATATTTAAGTCTCTATGAAAGTTCAAAAATTAAAATGAAATATTTAGTGGGAAATTTGAATACAACTCTAATTTAAAATTGACATAAAATTAGAAACTTAGAAAGACCCCTACAGACTTATTATGAACTTGACCACCTTCTAAATACTCTAAACATGTAAACTAGATCACTATTTATATTTGGTAACATCACCTCATCATCCATAATCACTATTTCATCATACCTCATCATCTCTAATCACTCATTCCTCATCCCTCATCTCCCCTAATCACTCCCTCATTAATACTCACCATCAATCATCATCCTTAATCACTCCCTCATTGACCCTCACCATCCCTCATCATCCTTATTGACTCCCTCATCATATCTACTAAATTCCTCCTCATCCCTCCTCATCCTTAATCACTCCATCTAATACTTTGATGGTGGTATTTTGTTGGATTTTAACAATGTTAGGAGATACAAGTGGAGAGTTGAGTGCTAATATAAAATATAAGACATATTTATCAAAATGATGTGGAGGAAAATTTAAAACACACATATTTAACACCTATGAAAAAATATGTGTCTATTATAATTGATGTAATTTCCAATTGAAAATCTACCAAAAAAGAGAAGCAAGTAAAACCACCCTAGCACCAAAAATGGCTAGTAAATACATGAGGATCACCAAGCTATGTGATTTCTTGAAACTGATTAATTGATTTTGATATGATGACATTTTATGATTTAAATGATTATATTTAAGGCCTTCTATTTATATGTATATTTATTGAGACATCATACTAGAGAGTGGAAAATAATTTTCAAATGATTAAAACAAGTAGTCCAAGATTGGAAAGTGGTGCTTAATTCATATCTTCAATGTTCAATCTAATGAATAGTGTCACAATATGAGCTCTCTACTTTCACATCTCAAGAAGTGGGTGAAAGTTATCTATCACTATATAAAGTTAAGTAGATAATATATTATGAACCCAATGATATGTTTGGTATTAGAAATATATCTACTTCCCACAACAATAAATTATATGAATTAAAAATATTATTACATTAACAAATGTATATCAATGGTGAGAAGATACACTTCATCATTTCTAATATAAGTCAAAAGAATTTAATTTATCCTAAATCATATTTTAAAAAATTTAACTTGAAATTTATACATCATCCATAACCATATGTTATTGTATGGTCTAGTGTAGGCCTTGAGAAATGGATCACCTAGTAGTGTCACTTGGTGTACAAAACCAAAATTTTTAAAGATGTAATATTTTATGACATCTCATCATTATAGGTGTGAAATTTTTTACATGTGGTCAACCATGTATTTACCATTGACATATATTATATGAATTAATTCCTTGAAATTTTGTGATAGATTATCTAGATCTAAAATACCATGTATCATAGTTAATTCATAAGATTTCAGTCATTAGTACCAAGAAGTGAAAGAATATTGTCAATTTTAGTAAGAAGTATACTCTTAATGGTAATAATTAAATGTTTAATGACATCCTTTTTTCACCATATCATAGTGTGGTTTATCCAAAAATAATAAAGACAACATAATTGAACCATAAACTAGATGAATATAAGGATAACTTTCAATCACCTAAATAAGTTCTTACATATTATACACTAAAAAACACTATTGATTTGATCCCTTAACTACCTCTACATCAAGCCTCTTTATACAACATATCATTTCTATAGAATTAAGATATCAAGTGTTAGATCCATGAAATCATGGATAATGGACACATCATGCCCAAATCATTGCCTTGTAAAAACCCAATTATGTTTGTGTCAAAGTTGTGAATCAATTAAAAAAATCTTAACAAGATTAATGTGAATAAATATTATTCTCATTAAATATTAAGGAATTTTTATGCCATATCCATGGTGTATAATTATTTTCCAAAATTTATCTTAAGTTTGGGTATCATCATATTCATGTTAAACCTTTAGACATTTGGAATATGGTCTTAAAAACAAAGGAAGGATTGATTGTCTAGTTGATTATGCCTTATAGGTTAACTCATATAATAAATTAATTCATTTAAATATGTTGAATGAAATCCTTAGGCACTTTACCTATGCCATTTTTTAATCTACCTTGATGACATATTAATCATTAGAAAAAATGGGATAAACATCTACACCATGTTGAACTAGTGTTTCAAATTTTGCAGAAACATATTTTTGTGATAACATGAATAAATGTTAATTTTTCATGAAAGAGATAAAATATTTGGGACACATTACACACAAAAGGAGTGCATGTGTGAACCTAACCAAGATTAAAGTTATAAAAGAATGGGAAACACTAAATAACTTTGCATCTGATTCAAATCTTCTCAGAATTAGAAAATTATACAAGACATTTGTGTTTAATTTTTATCTTTTGAACCAAACTACCAAATTTGGAACCAAATAAAGTTTCATTTATTTATCTTCACAATAAATATAATTTTTTGAACTAAAATTTAGACTCTATTTTGTGTTAATACTTATGTTATTTGATTATAAATTTGGAAGATCATCCAATTTATTCAATAATAAAATTGACAATCACAAATGGGTATTGACAACACAAGTCCTAGAAAAGAGTTAATTTTTGTTATAATGGATTAAAAAACATATTATTGGAATCAAATATATATTTAGAGTATATAATTATTCATGATGATGAGGGAGCGATTAGGGATGGTGAAGGTCAATGATGGAGTGATGAATGATGGTGAGGGTCAATGAGAGAGTGATTAGTGATGATGAGGGATGAAGAAAGATTGATTAGGTATTATGAGGGATGAAAATTATATGATTAAGTATGATGAAGGATGGTGATAATTAATGACAAAGTGATTAAGGATGATAATCCTTAGTGATTAGAGATGATGAGAGACAACTAAGGTCAATGAAGGAGTGATTAGGGATGGGGGATGAGAAGGGAGTGAATAGGGATGAGGAAGTGATTAGGTATAATGAGGGATGAGGAAAGAGTGATTAGGGATGATGAAGGATGGGGAAGGAGTGATTAGGGATGATGAGGGATAGTGAGGGTCAATAGAAGAGTGATTATGGATGATAAGGGAGTGATTAGAGTTGAATAGGGATAGTGACTTGGTCAATGAAGGAGTGATTAGGGACACTGAAGAATGATGAGAGAGTGATTAGGGGTGATGAGGTATAAGTAAGAAGTGATCAAGGATGAGGGAAGGATGATGCACAAGTGAAATTAACACAAAGTGGTTTTTTGATGTGTGTAGATCATCAATATGACCTATGCTACCTAAATCACATCACTTTGCATCAATTTCAAAGTGAGTGGTTTGCAAATTTTAATTTTGAAAAACCTAGGACTCCTAGAAATGCCAAGAATCAATCTGAAAGGCACAAAAACCTAAGCAATGACTATATATTTACCAAAAATAGATATCAATTGTAAAATTTGTCGTAGAATCCCTAGGTTTAATACTTAGACCCTAAAAATGCCTAATTACTAACCTGATTATATTTTGAAAAACTATTTTCCACATCGTAAGGCATGTAACTATGAGACCAACTCTATCATATATTGAGTTACCCTAATTTGTTATATTTACTAAAATAAATTTACATTTAGAGTAATAAATATAAGTTTATGGACAAAGATGGATTAATGTGCAACTCCTAAATTCTTGTGTATTTGGTTTTGAACTTATAACAAAGCAACACATACACATTATATAATGCATATGCATTGTATAATACACTATATAATGTGTATGCATTTTACAACACGTACACATTATTTTAATTTACAATAACACCTACATGTTATTTTAATTTGAATTAAAAATTGAGCCTTTAGGCTTGAAAATGGCTTAGATTTTTGAGCCAAAGGCTTGGGACTATGCATCTACAACCGAGACCAATAGTTTTAGGAAAAACTAAGAAAATTCAATTTCAATCACCAAATATGCTATGGATTTCAACATCGAAATTCAAAAAATTATTACCATTACGACAAGCACATTTTCCTCTTTCTAAATGTATGATTTTTATAAAATTTGGGCTATTTTAAGGGTTCAAACTATATTTATTTATAACAACACATTTTTTAGGCCACTACATGCCTCACCCATACATGCCTATTCATGTTTATCTAATTTTTTTAAATTGATCTAATTCCAAAAAAATGACATGGTAAAAAACTAGGCCTAATTATACACACATTAAAAAAAATCAAATTTTATTTTTTTGAGGTAGTTTGGGTGGGTCGCATGAATAATTATCCATTTTGTTGTCATTTTTCAGGATAGACTTAATTGCAAAATTAATAAAAAAAATATTCATAAAAAAACTATTAAAAAAAATTCATAACACACTATAATTTCTAATATAAATATTCACCAAAGGGTTTCTAACAATATTAAACAATGCTAAAAAATGGTGGGTCACATGAAATGGTACAATTCAAATTTTCTTAAAAAAATAGGAATTAGATATTTGATCTATTTATACTTAACTATTTTTTTTAAAATAGTTTTTTAGAAATTACACTCAAAATTGTATAATTTATGTTTTAATACCATCTTCAAATTTTGAGAGTAGCTATCTTTAGTTATCTGCAGAAGTTAACATTTCTAAAATTTCATAAAAATCATGTTCACATATAGACCCTTTTTTTATCCTCCAAATTAATGCACTTACCTAATACTTTATTTAATTATTAAACCTTTTCTCTTTATTGTTTCTTCTCATCCAAATTATTTTTATTTATACATATGTTAAAATTTCAATGTTAATCAATAAAATTTATATGAAAACTTATAAAATCATATATTTTATAAATTTATTTAATTTTAATCATTAACCTCTCAATTTTAGATTTGTTTTGATACATTTTTTATAATTATTAATTTTTTTTGTAATTTTGGATTTTAAATGTAAAAATTTAAACTGTCATCTCTTTTGTTGGATATTCATCTTCCCTAATATAAAATAATTGTAGGTGAAGTTGATTTATTATAGATAAATTATTTAATTTATCATTATTTACTATATTTTTAGGTGAAGTTAAGTTATTATGGATAAATTATTTAATTTATCATTATTTACTATATTTTTAGGTTTATACCAATTTATAAGATAATATCATTATAAGACTTTGCTTATTGTTTGTTTATAAGACAACTCCAATTACTCATATATTATCAAAGAACACTCATTTTAATTATTCAATTGAAGGCCAAACGTTTCCCTTTATGATAAAGTGCACACTTAATCACGTAGAGTTAATAATTTTACTATTCGATCAAACCTTTAAATTTGTGGATCAAGTAAAGCTATTTTATTAAGACTAACATATATAACTTTAAAATTGATTTTGACTATATCATCACTTAAATAATTTAAATATCACATAACATACCAAATAGAATTATATACTCTCATACAATGTACACTCTCATACGATGTACAAGATGCATGATATTCCAAAAATATTTTTCAAAAGGTTATAAATATGCCAAAAGTGTTTTCATATTCAAAATATAAATAATCATTTAATGGTTATCATTATGCCAAAGGTATTTTATTGTAATTTTTCATTACCATGTGCTAACTTTTTTGTTTTCCATTATTAAGATAACTAATATTTCCATGATTCTATAATCCTTCTATTGTGATGTTTATATACATTGAAAGATATAATATTAAAAATAATAATAATAATTATATATATATATATATATATATATATATATATATATATATATATATATAAAAATAATAAAACTATTTTTGTCATTCTATCAAATTTCTTCATATTTTAGAGTAGAAAAATATAATAATTATTTTTTTTTTACTATAAATATTAAACTCCTCTTTGGTATCTTTTTCGTGGGATTTTATTATCTATGTAACTTAGATTAATAAAGGTTAAAACTTTAATAAAATATGTATAATTATAAAAATCAAGAGATGAAATTTTAGTTATTATTTTTAGAATTAGCCGAAAAACCACCTTTTAATAACATGGACTGTCCATATAATACTTATAATATCATATAATCTATTTTACTCTTATAAAGTGCCATGACCTACACAATTTTTATCTCTACATGGTTAAGTGGTTACTTGATCATTTAGGACTAAAATGTTTTGGATTTGTATGGTTAAGTACCTATTTGATCATAAAAGAAAATAATCTAGGTAGAAAGGTGTGTCTTGAAGAGATAAAGTAGTAATGAAAATTTTTATAGTAAAAGTATTGACATTAATCCAAGGAATGGGGAAGTGTAGACACCTAATTTTGGTACATTATTTGTTTTATCATGTCTTTTGTCATGCCTTTTTGTACTTGGTTTATTTATATACATTTGGATATTTATAGAAACTTTTGATTCATTTTGGACCCTTACAATCTGGTGTCTTCCACATTTACCCATAAACACTTCAGATATATTATTTGTATACATCAAGATCCATCCAGATATCCTTTATCCATTTTGATCTCTATTTTTATCCCTTTTTTTTTATAATTACCATAATTAGCGATCACTGATTTTAGTCATTGTGTTATTTTTTGCTCGAGCTAATTATTTGTACATTGATTGCTTAAAACTTAGTGCCTTGATTGTTTGTTTCACTACTTTCCATGGTCTACATGTGTAAATATGTCTTTATGTAACTTGTACATATAAAGATACCTTAATCCATTTGACATATTCAAACATAATTTTTTATAAAATATCAATCTCCTTAATTCCAAATTATCTACACATTGAGTATATCCATTATACATTTTCCAAGTAGATTTCACATTGAGTATGTTTTAGCCTCAACATTAATTGAAGTCTTATACCTACTCACTTATACCTAGATAAGGTTGAATAGTAAAACATATAATTGTATTTGATTAACTTGGGAGAATAATTGAAGTCATTTCTCTCATTTGGGTTGTGAACACTCATAAACACGAAATATATTGAGCCCTAATATTGAGCATGTAGAATCTATAGCTGAAACTCTTAAGGAGGTCCAAACTACTAACCTTACATATTTTATATATTATTATGATATATTTAAAAATTAGGGATACACCAAGGGATAATTAATTCAAATTATTGACCATAAAATTATTTCAAGTGAATATAGATTCCCAAACATATCTCTCTACTAAAGAATTTTAAAAATCTCTAGACATAAAAGATCAATAATGTAATAATGATGTTTCTAAAATCACTAAAAACACACTATAATAGGTTGTATAGTTACAACATGTCCTAATTTATGGTGGATAATTTTGGTCATTATTTAGAAACACATTCTAACATCCAAAATCTAGTATTCATAGTCTCAAAGCATATTTTCCAACATCAAGAGTCACTCATAGAACCCAAGTGTGTCTATTTTAGTTAATTATCTCTCTTTCATTTCTAATGATAATTTATAGCTTCATAGTACTTTCATTCCATATTTAATAAATAATGAGGTAAGCTTTACTATAGTTTATTTTATTTAAATGGATTTCATTTTTTCCATAATTTTACCCTAGTGGCTTAACATTATTCACCATTGAGCCCTAGATTAGTATTTTTTGGTAAAGCTCACCATTTTTAAACATATCAACCTTACTATTTTATGCTCTCTTTCACCATAGGGTTTGTTTTTTTTGGTTGATTTAGATATAGTTTATCTAGGGTTTTAATTTATTATTGCTTCATCTTTAGTCTTGGCTCATTGCATTATTTCTATGTTATCCATGCATACATCTCATGCAATTAAGAAATCTAGATCTTCAATCCCTACTAAGAATTGTTTTAGGTTGATTGGAATACATATTGATTTAATTAAAGTTACTTTACTTAGTAATAGTATTTTTTGAAAGGTAAAATGTTAATTGTTATTGAAATTATTGTACCTTATAATATTTTTGACAATATAAAGGGTAACAATGTGAATGTTGAATGTTCATATGTTGAACATGATTATGATTCAAATAATGATAATCATATGTATGATAATGATATGAATGTTAATGAATTTCATGATATTATTAATGATAAATTATATCTAGATAGTATCAAAATAATTGTTTAATTTAGAGAAATGGTGCAAGAACATCTTGAAGAATTTATTAATGTATTACTTATCCTATGATGAATGTAAAATAAAATTTTGGATAAAGAATATACACTTGAGATCAAACATATTACAAAATGATCCTTTAGATGTTTCTAATATTGTTACTGTAGGTTCTCCTTCTACATTAGGTGGCGAGTCTCATGATTCTTGGGCTCTTACTATTACTATTACTTGTATGGATCCACCTATAGATTCTATTTTGATTCAACCTATTTATTCTTTGGTGTATCATTTTGTTACTATATATTATCAACCTACTTCTAAATATTTATCTATTGGTCATAATCTTGTTCAAAATAATAGTACATATATTCCTACACATATTAAACATGATTTAGATTTTACATGTTCTACTACATTTTAAATATGCATTGATTTAATAAAATATTTAATATATGTAAGTGAAATTCAAATAAATTTCTCAAGAATCTAAAATAATATCTATGTGGTCACTTTTCATGATATATTACACAACCAATTATATGTCAAGGTTATTGTCTACCCTTTTATATTGGTTTCATTATGATTAAATGTTTAAGTCTATAATAACATGGGTGATATTTCAATTTCTCACCATATTTGATCCTTCTATTCTTCATTATTTGGTTTTATACATGATGATCTATTGATGACTTAGTTTTTTTCCTTAGAAGTCTCAAGGACTATGCCATAAATTTATTTTATGCCCTAAAATTGGGATCCATGCATCATTTCTATGAATTGAACAATAACTTCTTAGTCATTTTTATATGGTCATAAGCCAAAAGATCACATTTTCACAATTTTTTTTCTTTAACAAAGACAATGAGAATGTTATTGAGTGTGTACTTAGATTTTAAAAAATACTAAATAAAATGTCTCACCAAACATCTAATAGTGAGTTACAAAGTATTTTCTCCAATAATTTTCTTTTTCCTCTCAAAGACAAAGTGATGTTTAACATGTATCAATCGTTAAATGAGCTTCATTTTCAAAAGGGTTTGATACTATGAGATCAAAATTTTATAATTTAATGTTCTTGAATATGGGTCTAATTTTGTACTTATACCAACTTCAAATATCAATCTAAATCAGCATTTGAGCATGAATACACTTACTTTCTAAGTTAAAAATGATAAAACAAAAACTAGTAAACATAATATCACAACTACCTAAGAGCCTTATCCTTCCTTCTCAAGCACCTAAAAATCTCACAAGTTTATCCTCTAGTTCTCAACATGAGCTTGAATAATTTATTGGATGCAACATGTTATATTTACTTATATTATAGTGTGAATACATATTTTTAGTATAATATATCTTCAAGACACACTACCAATAGATGTTATACATTGAGATTTAAGATACAAGATATGATTAATAGTAATGTTATTGAATGAGAAGGACATAATAGTATATTGAATGAATTAGTTTCTCTACTGACTAAAAACTTTAAAAGCTTCAACAATGCAATTCCAACTCATGATACTCCAAACCAAGGAAATGTTCATATAGAAAAACCTATACGTAAAAAAAATTCCAATGCTCATACCTTGGATGGCATTTTAGGTATGGTCATGGGTTCATGAAAATAAGTTCCATATATTAAATTTTATGACCACTAGATTTAAATAGATAATTATAACAATGGTTCACTATTCATACATTTTATTATTGATTCACATCCTAATATTACACATGGAATTATGGTTGAAAATGGTTCAAGTCAAAAATATTGTACAATGTCATTCCTTACTAGTAGAAAGTATACTAAAAAATAATTATTTAGTAAAATAATGGTTTTTAAGAGTTATGATTGTATTAAATAGAAACCTATTGGAGGTTTTAGACTACCTATCACTATAGGTCCTAAGACTATTTTTGTGTGTTTTATGTATTTTTAGAAAAATTGTTATATGATTTATTATTTAGAATCCCATGGATAAATCTAATGAGAGATATCCCATATGAATTAAACCAAGGTCTTAATTTTATGTTAGGGTTTTTTTAGTGGTGAATATATGCTAATTCATAAATATTCCATTTTCCTAAATTTGGTTTTGGTGATTTTTGGACCAGTAAAAAGCACTGGGTTACCTAAAGTATTGGGTTGTAAATTAGATTTATAGGTAAAATCACCTAATTTTTACAACTAATTCTATATTTATGAGTATAAATCACCATGGCCTCAAAGGAAATTTTGATTTATTTCACCAATATATGTGAAATATCCTAAACGCTCATCTACCTGCTCTAGATGTCAGACCACACACTCTAGATGCTAGATTGCATGCTCTAGATGATCATTTGAAAAATAGGAAAAATGTCATCATAGATATATTTTATCTTAAAAATTATTACATATTTGGATTCATCTAAAAAAATTAGACAATTTAAAAAAAAATAATTACCTTGATCCAATTCAGTATGTAAAATTTATGCCCATTTGAAGTTTTAGACATCATCTATAGCCGGTAGATAGATCCAAAGCCTGTGAACAGTGTCCAAAGTGTGAATTATATCATATAGAGCATATATTCTAGTGCCTATAGGGTTTAGACACCATCCACAAGGTCTATATGCCATATATAGGGTTTAGTTCTATCCAGAGGGTCTAGACATTATCCATAGGGTTTGGACAATGTTTATAGTTTTTGGACATCATCCACAGGGTTTGGATGCCATCCATAATGTCTGGATGTTGTCAAAAGGGTATAGATGTCATTCATAAGGTCTGGATGGAGGCACCTAAATGTTGTGGTCAAGTGATGCCTAGGATTCACCTTTTTAACAAAACTAGTTTCCCTTCAGTTAACCAAGAATTCAAAATGTACTTTTCAATACTCAATAGAATTTTACATAAGGATCCTTCTAAAGGATCCTTAAAAAAACCCCTAGTTTATGATTGATAACAAAGTCTTCACTATTTTAAACATACCTTATGAGTCACCTAAATAACATCAACAAGAATGTGTAATATTATCCAAAGTGCTTCTTAAAAACAAATGACACAACCTAAAGTTACATCTTCAATAGTCACACCTCTGATATGTATTGTCACTATAATTATCACATATATAGTTACAAATTAGATATTTAAAATTCTTAGATTTATAAATCCTATATTTAAACCACTCAAAGTTATAGTACCTACTCATCCATTTCATAAAATTGTTTGGGTACAACCTCTTATGTGTGTTCATGATAAAGTACCTAAAAAGAGTTCAACTACACAAAAATAAATTAAACTAATACATATGCTTATTTTCAAGAGGTTAAGGTGGATTATCTATCCCCTCATCACCATGAATCTCCTAGTGATGATGACTAAAGTTACTATACATATTATGATTAATTTACAAATACATTTCATGACACACATAACTCCCCAAATTCATGGTATTTTATTTTTATACATTTAAACTTAATTATCAGTTAGCATTATTATCCTATCTCATTATCTTTATCAATATAACCTATTATGTATACCTTATTTTTATCCTTTATCATATTTATCATTCCTTATTTTAGTGAAACATTTCACATTTAGGTCTATCATAATTCCTTCTAGCTTTTCATTTCCTTCCTCCCTTGAGATCACTCCTTACCTCATACTTCTTCTAGATTTGACATTTATACTCTTTTTATTTTACATTGACATTATTCTAGATCCTTTATTTATGTTGTTTTGTTTATTGTTATTGACCTTAACCCTTTTGATTGTTGATCCTAATCCAAATATATTTTGTGACTTCTTAATGACTATAACACACACATGTATATATGTGTATTTATGTATATAAATACATATATACATATGTATGTATGTATGTATATATGTATCTATGTATATATGTGTGTGTGTATATATACATATATGTGTGTATACACACATATATACACATATACATATACATATATGTATATACATAAAAATATATATGTATATGTATACAATCATATACAAATATACACATACATATACATACATACATACATACATACATCAAGTCTTTTTTTATTGAGGAGTGTATCTATATTAAAATAAATAAGTATAAAGTAAAATGATAATCGTACTAAAAATGGGTGGAAAGGTCACACCCTATGAGCAAATTCAAACTAAGGATTAAAAACCCCTTAGGAAGTAATAGGTCAAATAGAGGGTCAATAATGACCACTCAACAAAAAAATCAAATCAATAATGCAAAATAAGCAACAAACTACTCAAAAGAGCACATAACAATAAAGGTAACAATTAAGTTATAGCAATAAACATGTTAGCTAGAAGATACTATAAAGGAGGTAGATCATATGGCTTATCACCCCAACCATCTTAAGTAGGGGGGTCTTCATCCATAGGTAAAGGTTCCCACCCATCATTTTCCTATGCATTATTATTTTCATCTATGTGTCTATTAGGAAAAATTTCCAAAGCTAGTCATGGATACTTATCTTGAGGGGGAGAGCTCCAACAATAACCATCACCTCCATGGTCCACATGGGGAGGGCCCTAACCTCTACCATCAATTCCACTCCTAAAATATCCACTCAACCTACCATGTCATGGGGAAGATCGATGAAGTTGTGACTAGTGAGGGGAGAGGATATTGTGTTTTTTCTTGGAATGTTTCCAACATGAATCACATCCCCACATATAAGGAGGTGGTAAAAAAATATGTTATTTCTATAGGTTCTTGGCTAATTACACATGGGGCATTTCACTAGTGACCAAGCAAGCACTAAAGGTGATTAAGTTCTGAGAGAAATTTTCATTATGTCTTTGAATCTGGAGAGTAACATTGGAAATGATAGTAATTTTGTTAATAATAGAAAAACTACATTCCATTTCCTCATGATTAAAGAAATCATAGTTCCTAGCTTTTTGGACTTGAAATAAAATGCCAGCATGAAAAATTTACCAAAATCTATTGTATCTTGTAGGGAGAAAATCAGAGTCCCCCAAGAGAGCCATATTTCACATAAAGGACTCATGTCTAAATGGATGAAAGAGGGTATGAATCCAATTCCACACTAACTAAGCATGAGAACAAAACCAAAAAATGTGTTTAATAGACTCAAGTTGATGGGAGGCTAGACAAATGGGATTTAAAACCCCATGTGCTTAACCCAATCACCTATAGGCAACCCCTAATAGAGGATTTACCAAAGAAAATAGGTCATTTTAGGCTTGGGAACAACCCACACATTATGGAATCTTATTGACTATACCCCATGGATGGATAAAAGGTTTTATTGATGATTGAGAGTATCATCTTGAATATTCTTGGGGGTTAAAATATTGTATCCAAATTGAGGAGATTAATGAGCAAAAGGAGTGGTTGTAGGCCAATGCCAGTCTTTCCACCAAGGAGTAAGAGACTTGATTCCAATATTATGAAGATACTCATCAAGTATGGAGCTTTGAATTTCAATAGTGGATTCATCAATTAAATTATTTAAATTTAATTTGGTTTGAACTTGTATCCAAGAGATCCAAGCATGGATCCTAGGGAAAATAGATCCCATATGGTTTTCACACCTTTTTGAAAAATCTTAACCCTTTAATCCAAGGGACCAAATCAAAGGGAACATTATGAAAATTTAGGTAGGGAGACCACCAAAGGGAATGCGAATGAAGCAAAAGACCATTTATAAAATCCTCCCCTATCAAAATTAGACGGGGTTTGAGTTTTTCCCAAGATTTCCATATACTTTGAATGACAAAGGCACCCTAAATTTTAACTAGAATTAGGGTAATAAGAAGAGTATGGATACCAAGGCCATGAAAATAATGTCTTACATAAATGACCCCTTGAGAAATAAAGTGATGAAGCATAATATTCTAAGACTAATCACTTTTTATCCCATGAATAACCCATTTAATTCTTAGAGCTAGATTTTGAAGCTTAATGTCTTGGAGACCCATACGCCTTATCTCCTTAGGCATACAATAAGTTTACAAAGAAATTTTTTGAAAGACCTTGTGCCATTTAGATTTATCCTAGAGGAATTATCTTAGGAGTTTTTATATCCTACTATAGGAATAATTATAAGGATCCCAACATTAAGAATAATAAACATGTGTAGCTACCAAGACCTTAGAACAAATCTAAAACTTTCTCGCCAAAGATAGATATTTTATGATCCAAAAGGAGATTTTTTATCAAACATTTATACAACATATGACCAAATATTATGAGGGGCCCAAAAAGTAAATGGGATGTCAAGGAACTTAAATTTAATCCCTAGAAGAATCCACTACCATTGATATCCATCCAACCAAGGGGGTATTGGACCAAGAGTTTGGTGGTAACACTAAGTTTTTCACCATTGAATGGATGATATAGAGGCCAAACAAAATATATTAATATAATCCATATAATTCTTAACCATCTTCTCCTCTTACTAAAGAGCGATAAAAGAGCCATTAGTAAAATTCCCATTTAGAAATTAGAAATCACACTAAAGGAGAGAGATGCCTTTCACCAAACCGTAAGATGCATAATTAACATGCATATAGATAAAAAATTCTTATAATAACACATAAAGTAAAGGGGATAAAGGGAATCCCTACCTAATAGATATATGAAGTTCAAACCAAGAGGACTAAGCTCCATTGATGGTGATACACGTCCCAACATATTGGAAAAACATGTTAACTCTTTGCACATACCTGGGACCAAAGCCAAGAGATTGAAGCATGGACAAAATAAAGGTCCACTAAATATGGTCATAAGCCTTATAAAATTAATTATTATCAAACAAGGCCTTTTTAATAGAAACACGAGCCTATTCCATGCCTTCCCAAATAAAAATGGCATTGTCTAGAATGTATTGGTGTTAGAAAAAACTTGTTTATTTACTTCTAAAAATTAAGGGAATAATTTTATTAAGGCTTAGAGCCAATTTATTACCAATAATATTATAAGAGACATTAAAAATAGTAATCAACCACCAGTTACTAATAGTCTCAAAACCAACATCTTTAGGGATGAATTTAATATCACCTTGATTTATTAGAGGTCCCAAAGAATTCATTAAAATTGCTTCAGAGTATACCTTATAAAGATCAAGACCAATAATATCCCATAAATTATAATAAAACTCACATGGTAAACCATAAATAAACAAGGCTTTATCAATACCCATCTACATAACTACCTCATGAAGGTCACTAAGAGTTAAAGGCCTATCAAAGGCAACCCATTAAGTATTAGGAAAATTACAAGGAATAGATTGGAGACACTAAGTGAGATCAATTTCATGCTAGGAGGAATTATCTTGGGATGAAAAAACCCCATGAATATGATGCATAAAGGCCTATATAGTGTTATGGATTTTGGTAATCTATGAATATCCTTCCTTGATAGCTTTAATTCTATCAACCCTTCTAGAGTGCATAAAAGAAAAGAATTACTTTGTGACCTTGTCCCCAATTTTTAGCCAATGCATTTGAGTTCATAGTTGAGACTTTCTATCATTATGAACCTCCTCAATTTATAGATTATGATGCTAATGAATAATTTGGGTTTGTAAATGAACAGTAAAATGAGAGGATTCAAGTTCTTGTGAAGTTAGGATGTATTCATGATGAATGACATTATGAATATGATGATGAAAAATAGAAGCTTTCTTACCATAAATATGAATAAAGGTGGTAGTGTGATAAATAAAATTTGTAAACCAATGTATCCAACCAATATACCCCTCAGGTTAAGGAAAAAGATTCCAAATTTTGATGATGTGACCAATAGTTACTTCATATTTAAGGTGGGTAGTGTGGAGGTAGAATTATGTCAAAGTTGGCCTCACTAGAGGGTAGACCACTCCACACCAAATAAGATAGGGTGTTGATTTGATAAAAAAAGTGTCAAGGAGCACTAAAAATGGCCTACCATGAGTAGAAGTAAAAATGAGCAGATCTTGTTCAACTAATAGATATCAATCTAGCCACTGAAGGATTTGATCCTATCTTTGTAAAAATTTCAATCAAGTAAGCCAAGAACATTCTGATTTTTTACTCTAGTGGTGGTTTTTATTAAACACCCTAAGTTTTTTGTGCATATAGAACCATGCTTCCCATTCACTAACACAACATGATATAAGAAGATGACCTTTTTATCCTCAAGATATTTAATCATGTTAAAGTACCCATAGAGGATCCAAAGAGCATCTAGAAGTAAGTATACCAACCATATCCAAAGTGAGGCCAACTCGATATAATCATTAAAGGCATATAAATTAACAATCTCAATGATGTGATTATAAAATTCAAATAGAGTCCAAACAACCCTTGGGTAGGGTCAAACCCTGAGGAAATAATGTTTTGAGAAAGTTCTAGAACTAGAAGTATGATAGCTCCATGATAGCCAACCTCATGCATGGTATTAGGAAAAATGGATCCAAGCCGAATTATTCAAGTATCATTTTTTAGGAGAAATATAGAGATCTTTACCTCTTACAAATAAATAACTTTCATATTTATGAAATGTTGACAATTGTTCCTAACTACATACTTATGTGGTGGATCAGTAAGGCCTTGAACATTCCATGAATAAATTAACATTGGGAAACATAGACATTCATATCATTTTCCTCTATGATATGTGTTATTCCTTTTTTGGAACCCCCTCTTCTCTTGAAAATTCAAATAATCCAAGGTGTTCTATCATGTTTATGACTCATTTAATAACATTTAAAACTACCAGTGTGGGGGCTCTTAGTTCATTTCTTTATTTAAATGTTCATTATTATGTTTAATGTTAGTATTTTTGTTGTGTTTAATAAAGTTTAAATCTGACATTATTAAGTGGTTTCAAAAGCATGAATGAATGTAATGGTAAAATATAGTATATATTGATGACATGTGAGGTTGCTTGGAATATTTGATTTGATCTCAAATTATGATTCTTTATATCATGTGTTTGTCAACATAAAAGGTAATGTGTAGTGGTATTCATTATTTATTTTTGATGCATAAATTGATTGATAAAATAATATTTGTGATGAAATGGTGTTATATTCTAAAACATTCATGTTGGCATGATTTTCATTGTTTATTGTTTAGGTGGTGGGAATATAGTGACTAAAAGTGTAATTATGGTTTGGTTAATAAAATTGGGTTCAAAACTTCAGTTCAAAGCATGTTTTAGCTAGAAAATTTTCTTTGGTTTTAATAAGATTCAAGTTAAGAGATTTAGATAAGATTTCGGGGATCTGTTTGACATAGTTTGGATTTGATCACATTGATTGTGATGTACATGCATTGATAAGTAGTTTTTAACACAATACTTGCTGATAGTTTTAGTAGCAGATAAAGATGGCAATTCAATTAAGAAGTTGGATAAGCCACCAAATTAGTACTAGTAGACTTTGAAACTAATGAGAACGAAACACATCGACTGAGTAGTTATTGAGACTTGAAAGAATACAAAAGGTGAAATGAATTAATTAGTTTGTCATTCTTCACAAGCTTTGGGTAGAAGTGACATGCTATAATGCAAGGAATTTGGAAAGAATAGAGAAATAATAAGAAGAAATATCATTTTGAGGAATAAATGGATTTAAGTTTTGTTGATATACCTAAAATATGAAACTTTTTAGCTATATGATTTGCATATCAATAATATAAATGACAATGGTAATATTTCACAACTAGACACATGTAGTTTCTTTTAATGTGATTTGGGTTACTCAATATTTATTTTTCTTGATGAAATATAATTTAGAATTTGATTTGAAGGTATATATTTGAGGTTTTAAATTGATTAAGTTGCTCTTAGAGATATACTTTCGATACTCAATTTCAGTTTAGACTATGTGTATATAGTAGATATGATGGCAGAGCTAAATTTATAGTATGTTCTTCATTTGCAACTATATGGGTCTTTTCTCAGTAACACATTTCTTACTAGTTCATGCATGCATAATATTTTGATGTTTTGGATAAGATGTATCTTGGATTTTGTTTAAGTCTATTGAAAATTATTTACCTGTTCAAAAGGGGTTATTTATCTGTATGACAAATTTTTGGGATATTTGATGATTTAATAATAATGTGAGAAAAAAAGTTATGGTAATGAAAAACATTTTCAAGGATTTTTGGTCTTAAGGTTGGGTATTGACACTCTATGTAGAATAGTTTTGTGTTGATGATTAATATTTTGGTAGAGATTTTACACATAGAATAGCTCTTGTTTGGTCAAAATAGTTAGATATTATGGGTTCTAATGGATTCTATTAAGTTTGAGATGATTTTTGGTATTTTCACTCATGATTATGGAAGTATTTGTAGTCTTTATAATGTTTTTATTGGTTTCAAATCAATTATGGATTCTTTTATTCAAGGCTTATTATCAAATCTCTACCATATATTTTTATTATTCTCTAATGATATGTTTTATTGAAAAAATAGTTTTTATTCTTGACCTAAATGTATTATGGGTTTGATAGAATTCACCATTTTTAATTTTCTCATTATATGAATGATATTTGGTAAAATGGTATGATATTTGATATTTAATGTCAGTTTTGATCTCTAAATAAAATATTTTTGATCTAGTTTCAAAAAAAGTGTTGTTTGCTCATTCAAAGATTATGAAAAATACAATTTGTAGAGTAAAAAGGATATCATGTTTAAAAATTTGATAATCAGTTGTATGGTATTTTGTGGTATGATCTTAGTTTGTTAATATGATATACAAAAGATGTTTTTTTTTTTTAAATCAATTTTTTTTATAATTTCAAATAAAAGTCTCAAGGGTTTGGAATTAAAACCATCAAAGTTATTGAGCAAGTTTGAATTATTTTTAGTAGAATATTTTAATGGATTCACTTTGATTCTATTGAGGGTTATAAGGTTTAAAATCAACATTTTGATTCAGATGTAAGTCAAATATATACAAACAATATTTTATCTTTCATAAATGGTTGAGAATAAATGTTTATTCATTATAGGATAGCCTCTAATAATAAGTCTATTGAATGGAAATATTCTTGTGATTGGCATAATATTTTGGGTCTCAGAGTAGTATGTTTTTTTTTGAAATTATGTCAATTTTTATGATGATCGTGTGGTCGAAAAATATATAAATGCATTCTAACTTTTTGATAATATGACAAAATCATATTTTAGTTTGAAAATGTTAAACTATAACAAGTCTATTTGATGAGTATTGAATGTTGATATAAGTTGTATATTCAAATTTAGATCTTCCTTATTGAAATTTATGCATGGATGTTTTTTATAATTAGATGTGGTCTATATTAGAGGATAGTTTTCAATGCAAATAGTAATCAAGGTTTGTTTTTAGTAAAAAAGTAAGGTTGGACTCCTCAAATAATTATCATGATAATATCTAGGGGTATAATCAGGATTGGCATAGGGAAGATCCAATTCCTCATAGATTTATTTCTAAAGGCCAAAATTTTAGAGGTAGGAGAACTAGTAGGACTGATCCTAGGCCCTATGATTGAGGCACGTGTATGTCGATCCATTTTGATGCATCTGAACCAAATTTTTGGAATGTCTTGAATGATTTGTATTTTAATCTTATTAATATTCTTGGAAACCAAGGTTGGATAATACCTCCTTGGAGACCTCATTCTCATGGATGAGGAACTCCAAGTAGTTCCTTCCAACACATGCATACAGATTTTCAATCTGATCCAAATCCCACTCCTCATCATTCATTGTAACATCAAAGGTCCACACCTCAAGATAATTTATAGTATATTTCCAAACTACATTCTTGAGCCCTTGTACCATTGAATACTAAAAATCCATCTCTTTAACTTATAAATTCACTTATAGGTTGTTCTAAGCTAAGTCTCATATATTTTCCTTTGCATCTAATTAAGCAGGAGAGGGAATTATTTTTAAGAGGTAAGAGGTGAGAACTCATCCATTCGACATTGCCTAAAATTACTAGAATGGTCAAGAAGGTGAAATTGGAGGTAGATGATGAAGACAATGAAGGTAGTACTAAATTGGTTAAGTTTCTAGCTACATCAATGAACTATATAGAGTATCAACTAGATAAAGGATATCCATTAATTTATATGTTATCTAATTCTCAATATGAGTAGATGGGTGGGTGAATTATAGCTTTTCTATTTTGATACAATTCTTGATGATACTTATTCATTTTTGATATTTGATAATGGTTTAAACTTTAAAGTAGTACATATATTTTGGTTTTGATCATATATTATTGAAAATGGATTAATGCATATGGACTTTGTGTTAGATATATTTAATTTTATTTAAATTACTTATGTCATATCTATGTTTATCTGATTTACTAGCCAATATTAGAAATAGTCTACCCCCTTTTATCTATCTAACATGAAAACAACCAAGTACCAATACACATCACTAAATCCATTCAAAATGAATCCATCATGTCCTAGGGTGTAACAATGTTGATCACATGCACATTCACATACAATTTGTTGTGTTTCAAAATTTATGTAAAATAATTATAGTTTTACATGGGAGTTTAATGATTTGAGATAGATGAAATAACTTTCATTAATCCCTAATTTTTTTTAGCATCAAACTTAGCCAAGAAAAGGTGTATCTTTATCAACATTCAAACAATCTACTCTAAAGCCAACATAAAATAGGGGAGATAGAGATAGGCTCAACCTACTATCATACACAAAAGATCATGCTAATAAGAAGGTCTGACACAAGTTATGTAAGGAATGTCTAACATAATACATGTAGTTACTCATAGGGCACAACACAAATATATCTAATGATTTTGTTTCATCTTGGAATTTAAGAACTATGGAGATAAAGGGTTTTAGAATTAGTGTCATTAAGGAACTAATTAGAGAGGTAATTGGGATGTCATACAAGGGTTCAAATTCATTCAAGGACCAATCTAAGAAGATGGAGCTGATTTATATATTTTATAGGATGAATGAGACACTAAAAATAGATAAAAAGGGTTTTCTACAAATGGAACTGTCGAGGTACTAGCTGGAGTTGTGCCTTCAGATCATGAAATACCTTACACTGGAAGGTAAATTCACTCTTATTTTACCTCATAATTTTATTCTCCTATATCATTTCCAAGTATTTAAAATTAGTCTACCATATTAATTACTAAAGTCCTTAGAAATTACAGCCCTTGATTTTCAAATTAATGAAACCAATGCCATCATCCACCAAGGGCTTACTTTCCTTCTTGTTAATCATGGTGATACACTACATGGGAAAGAAGTTATTCTAGGAGGGTCTTCTATAGAGGAGGACTCACCCAAAGAAGACCCAAACATGGAATCCCCCCAACTTCCTCCCAACCCTTCCTCTATAATCCCTAATTCTAAAAGTCTCATAGGGGATCTTCCTCTCTAGCTAATTATAAATAAACCTAAACCCATTATTTTTTAAGAGGAAGATATAGCAGAATATTATGATAATGGTAATGCCTTCATGTCTGAATTGATTAGGAAAAACAAGTGATAACTATAGGAATTTAATAGTAAACTTCATGAAGTAGGTTTAGCCTTAGCTAGTCTAATGAAGGAATGGAATCTAGTTAGTAGGGAAGCCAAAAAAAATGTTGTAGGCTTTCACTCAACTCAGTGAGCTAAAGGTTCACTCCTTTAGATAAAATGATTAAAATGTGGAGGTCCATATCACTCCAAAACCTTCCTCCAAACCCCTCAATGTGAACAATTCCCTTGAGAAGATCTTAGAGAAGGAGCCTCAAAAGAAGCCAAGAATGATTCTTTTGAATGATGTTACTGAAGGCTTGAGTAATATGACTCAAGTAAAGATCACTAGGAAAAGGTTGATAGATAAGGTAGAGGACAGGGACCCTAGAAATTCACTCATAGAGGACTCTTCCCTCTTTTAGTAATTTATCTCTTTTATTTATTACTATTTTGTCTTCTACACTATATTTATGCTAGTTGTTTTTGTTTTTAGATGTGCTATGTTTTTCATCCCTCAGGGCTTTCTCTATTTTGATTTTAGATTTCTACTAGTTGTTTTTGTTTTAGCTGTACTATGTTTTTCAACCCTTGAGGCTTTCTCTATTTTTCTTTGATACTATTTGAACTTCAGGTTTTAATATCCTTGTAAAACTTGTGTATTTACCTAATCAAATAAAAAACATATAGCATAACTTGATACTTAAATGTTAGTAATATCTAAGGGCCCCCACCCTTTTAGAGTTTATCCTTATTTGATCTATTAATATTCTATTTTTATTTTTAAAGACTTATTTAAGTCTTAAATATAGTTAATAATTAAACTAGTTCAATTTATTTAAAATTTAATTAGACTTAACTAATAACTAACTAAAGTTAGTTGTAACTTATTATTCAACTATCTCTTGAAGAGATGATTATAACAAGATCAAAGGGACATATCAAAAGGAGAAACATTAGACATGTATTGTTGAAGATTTTGATTTACTTCAAAATTCATCATCATAGTCTTTTCTATAAAACATATCTAAGATAATAAAACTCTTGTAGATAGACCAATAACACATTCTTTAATGGTTGAGTGACATGCTTAATTTTTGTGGATATATCTAGATTTCTTGTTTATTTTATAAATTGATTATCTAAAATCTATTAGGTTTAATATCTTATGATGATTACAGATTTATATTTATATGATCAAAATCTAAACTACTTGTCCCAAATAATGCATACTTCATTGCATGGGATATATTGTTGATAAATTCAGATTGCATTTGTTGTTATATCAAAGAATTTTATACTAAAATATTGTTTCTCAATAAAATATCATTTATTTTTGCTAAGATGAATCTTATTTAAGAATCGTGTTTCACTTTTAGTTTATTTAAGTTAATTTTAATTTACATCTTATTTTAGTTTTATTTGTCAATTAGATTAGAAAAATTAATTCTTTTATTTCTTTATTTGGTTAGGTTTTGTTTCCTTTTAATTGATTACACACACACACACGCACACACACACGCACGCACGCACACACACACACACACACACACACACACACACACACACACACACACACACACACACACACACACACAAATAATTAAGTCTCTAGCTTTTAGTTGTTAGATTATATGTTTTTTATAATATAAGGTGGTAAAACTAAGGGCTGAACCCTTACAAATAGCAAAGAAACCATGAAGGCAATCAGCAAAAATGATGCCTTACGACAAAAACGTCACATTCAATGAACCAACAGACACAACAAAACCAAAATTAAAACAAATATAATAATAAATGAGAGGTAGAGTATCAAAAAAAATAAGAACTAAGGAGGCTAGATCTATCCTTACTTAAACATAGATTTAATGATGTCATCTAATTTATCAGTGTTCTCTGCATTGACAGCTGAAGCAGTAGCATGAAAATCCTATAGCATGGACATGTTTAGGAGAATAGAATTTTAGAGCCCAGTAGAAAAGATCTACTCCAGTTTCTAAATGTGACCCTCCAGGACAACAATTTTAGCACTCAATCCTATCTTGATTTTAATTTCCTCATCAGCTTCTTCCACATACATCTTTCCCTCTTTGTCATCATTTTTTGCAAAGTTAGCAACATCTTCCGTGGTATCCTCTAATTCTCTTGTCTCCTACTTACCTTCAATATCCTCAGAGATTTCTTAAACATCCAAGTCCTTGGTCTCATCATCTTGAGTGGCTTCATTTGAGGTGCTCTCAGAGTAGTCGATAATCCTAGCCTTAGGAGTAGGTTTGCCATTAATCTTTCTCGACCATCTAACTCCAGAGGAGAGGCCCTCCTTACTAACCTTAGTGGACACATGGGATTTACTACCTTGACCCCTACGGGTCCTATAAGGATTTTTAGGGGTCACCATAGTAGTCCCCCTAATACCCATTTCACTAGCATATATCTTCCTCTTCTTTCCCTTTTTACTCACAAAAGAGCCAAGAGTGTCTAAGGGAGTCTCCTCAGGGGTAGAAAAAGAAACTTCTTTAGTTTTAGTAGAGAAAGGGGAAGGATAGGGCTCTTTGGTAGCATCATCAAAAATTTCCCCTCTATCAATTCAAATGGCCTTGGATGGCTCAAGGGCATAGTGGAAATTATATAGATAGAAAATGAGGCCCTGATGAAGGGGGATAGGATTTGTATCTAGTTTTTTCACCAATTTAGCTCTCACCTTAAGGACTGAATTCTCTAAGGAAGAAATTAGATAAAATGGAAAGCTGATAAGAGCATTATGTCTAAAATGATTCAGAAGGGGGAGATGACAATTATAAAACCTAGTGAAATGTCCCTTCAGTGTGAAATACTTCATGAGGATAAAACACATGTCATCCTGAGGCTCAACCAACTTGGCTTGATCAAATCTTCCTAGGTAAGATGCTAATTCTTTGCCTTCTCCAAGAAGCAACTTCTAGCTAGAAAGGTCTACAATTTTTGTTTTTCATTGTAGCTTCATCCCCTACATAGACATGCCAATAGCCATAGCTATCACATTTTCTAAAATCTTGAAGCTAATTCCTCCAATAGAGACTCACTAGTTTAGCCAAGACCTAGCAAACTGTTCAAATAGGTTTTCATCAAACCCATTGAGCTTCTCCATATAGGGACTAATCTCTCCCTCTTTGTAGTAGTTATAGGCCACCAGGTTATCTTTGAACTCACAATAAGAAACTAGTTCCATTCAAATTTTGTCAGCACCCATGGCAAACTTACAAAGCAGACCAGGAGAATCCCAAATTTTACCCCTCAAAATTGAAGTAGCTTTAAGCCCTTACTCATGAATATGCATAATGATAGCACATACTTCAGAGCATCATGTAGAGATGACACTTACTCATCCCATGATTAAACATAATTTTTTGGTGATCTCCACAATGATGAAACAGTCTGCTCACCTTAACAAAGTGGTATAATAACTCAGAAATGATTATCAAAAGTGTACAATAGGCCCCAAACTCTTAGAGCCACATCACCACCCTCTGAAAGGACTAACTAATAGAGTTATCCTTCCAACATATTTAACTCATCCTTAACATGTCATTTCCTTTTGGATGAGATCCCTAATATTTAAAGGGATATGATCTATTTGGTGCCAACATCACCAATTTGAAAATTGTTGGTCGAGATTGGCACAAGCATCAGCTACACTATTTCCCTCCCTATAAATATGTGAAATATCAACTCTTGCAAGCTTCCTCAAGATAAATTATATATCCCTAATGATATATTTTAACTTAATTCCCACACTTGATACTTTGTTGACCACATCGATAACCTTTTTGGAGTCCCCTTGGATACTCAAATTCTTTATTCCAAGGGATATAGCCAATTTTATCCCCCATAGAAGAGTAGTTGCTTCAGCATAGTTATTACTTTGGTAGCCTATTCCACCATCATAGATAGCAATCATCCACCCTTTGTCATTTCTTATAATCCCTCCCCCACTAGATTTACCATCAAACTTAGAGGCCCCATCAAAGTTAAGTTTCAACTAGTTAAGCTTCAGGGGATTCCATCTAGTGTTAAGTCTCTGCAACATTTTAGAATTATTAAAATCAGGAATATGATTTAGTACCTTCCATTTAGACATAATTTGCTCTTCTTGCTAAGTTAGGGGTTTCTCTATAGTGTGAATATGAGCAATAGTGACACTTTCCAATAGAGTCTTGACAAAAGTATGAAACACCTGAGAAGCATTTCTAGCAGTATCCCTAAAAACTCTATGGTTGTGCTCTTTCTATAAAATCTAGCTCAAACAAGGTAGAGTTTGATTCCATAACTCAAGGAGCCAAGGATGAGAAATGGTAGGATTCTAGCTAATAATGACTTCCTTGAGGTCAGAATTATAGACCCACTCAATGACAAAATTATTTAGGATTCTGCCCCAAAGTTCCCATGCAAAATCATAGTGTATGAAAAGATGAAAAATTGTTTCCTCTTTTGAATAACACAAATAGCATCTATTGACCAGGGTAAACCCTCTCTTTTGAAGGTTGTCTTGGGTTAAAATTTTGTTATGAGTAACAGCCCACCAAAACATGTTGATTTTTGGTATAAGTTTATGGTTCCAAACTTTTTTCCATATCTCCTTATTCTGAGCCTTAGGAATTAGCAAATGATAAGTGGACTTGACAGAGAACCATCCATTCTTATTTGCCCATTAGTACTATTCATCTTCTCATGAGAAGAGAGGGATTCTAACCCCCTAAATCAACTATTGAATATCTATAACTCTAGGGGAGAGATTAGTTCGATGAGCACAACAGTCCAATATATTTTTCCAGCTCCTTATGCCATTGTTATTAGCCATGTAATCATAGACTTTATCTCCAAAAAATTGAGTAGTAATGTTAGCAATTTCTCTGTAGTCTTCCTACATGATAAGAGCCTTATCCTTTGCCCAAATGTCATTCCAAAACTTAATATGCTTGACATTTCCCAATTTCCATCTAATCCCTTGCTTAAGAAGGCTTTTACTTTTTAACATTTTATTCCATATCACCAACCCCTGGGGTAGCCCTACCTGTTGGAGAAAGTTGGAACCATCTAAACTATGCATATTTTTGGCATGCATGATTTCCCCCCAATCATTATGTTTGTGAATTAGATTCCATTTTATTTTGGAGAGAAGGGATTTGTTCATGTTCCTGATGGATCTAATATTGAGGCCACCATGTGATTTTGGAAGACACACTTTTTCCCAAATGACCAAAGGCATTCTCTGTTTATCTTCCAGTCTCGCCCATAAGAAATTTCTTTGGATCTTTTCCAATTTGACAAAAAATATGAAGGTATTCTAAAGAGAGATAAGAAGTAGGTGGGAATCCCTTGTAGAGAGGCCCGAAAAAGCTATAATTTTCCTACACTACTGAGAAGTTTCCCTTTCCAACCAAGCAGTTTCTTCTGAGTTATTTCCAATATTTAATTCCAAAAGCCTAGAGATATCTCTTTGACCGTGAGGGGAAGGCCCAAATAGGTAGTAGGTAGATCAGCTTCATCACAGTCTAAAATGTCAATTATTTTTTTTCTAAGGTCATTATGAGTATTAAAGAAGTACAATTGCTTTTTTAGAGATTTATGCTTTGCCCTAAATCTATAGCATAGTTATTTAAAATATTCTTCCATCTCCAAGATTCAATTATCAAAGAGATGCCAAAAAGAATGTTATCATCAACAAACTATTGCAACACCATAGGGGGAAGGGAGGAAATAGGTTTGATGCCCACTAGATGTTTAGAGGCTATATTAGCTTCTATGCATCTCCCAAGTACCTCCTTCATTATGATGAACAAGGGGAAAGAGGGTCCCTTTGGTGGATTCCTCTTGAAGAAGAGAAGAAACCTCTAGGGACCCCATTAACCAGGACTAGAAATTTAGCAAAAGAAACAACATTCCATACAAAGTGAGACATCTTATCATTAAACCCAAACTTTTTGATGACTTGAAATAGAAAAGTCCATGAGACCCTATCATATGCTTTAGAAATGTCTAACTTAAGAGCCATGCCAGGGATTCTACTCTTATCCATGGAATGAATAGTTTCATGAGTGGAGATCACAACATCAGGGATTTTCTATCTTGGGATAAAGCCTTTTTGAGCAGGGGAAATAATTTTATCTAGAAAAGGTTGGATTCTCATTACCAGCACTTTAGTGCAAAGCTTATAAATAGTATTACAGAGACTAATAGGTTTGAATTCCAAAAGATGTGTGGGCTACAATCTTTTAGTAACAAGTAAAATAAAGGTATTATTAACCTATTTTAAAAGTCTACCTATTATGAAGAAGTCATGGACAACAGCAATAAGATCCATTCCCACTATCTCCCAATATTCTTGGAAGAAAATAGGAGGGAAGCCATCAAGACTCAGGGCTTTGAAGGAACCCATAGAGAATAGAACAACATGGACTTCCTCCTCAGATATAGGCCTTAACATCTCTAGGTTGTCTTCCTCAATTATCAAATAGGGGATTTTATCAATGAATTGATTCATAGTTCCACCATTCTCATCATCATTAGTTTGTTCAATCAACAAATTCTAAAAAAATATCTTGGTTTGTTCCCCTATCTCATTATCTTCAGTTATAATATTGCCATTTTCCAAGCATAACTTCGTAATGGAGTTAGCCTTCTTATGTTTCATGGTTGAAAGATGAAAGAAGGCCATGTTCCTATCTCCCTCTTTGAGCCACTGCACTCTAGATTTCTATTTCCAAAAAACCTCTTCTTTGTCCATAAGATTCTTCTAGTAAAAAATTAGAATGTTTTCTTCTTTAGAAGTGTCTTCTGAATCATCTCCTTGAGCAATCTACTACTGGATATCTACAAGTTTTTTGGCTATGTTTTTCTTTTGATAAAAGACCTAACCAAAGCTATATCTATTCCATTCATGAAATTCCTATTTGATATACTAATTTTTTTTGACAAGTCTAAACATAGGAGTGACTTGGATAGGAATTTTCCACCATTAGGCCACCAATTGTCTAAAGTCTTTATGTTTAATCCACATGGCTTCAAATCAAAAGGGGAAAGGACCATGTTGACTCTGATCTTTCCAATTGAGAAAAATAGGGCAATGATCTGACATAGTTCTAGGAAAAGCCTACAAATACATGTTATGATAATCCTCCCAGTTACTAGCAATAATCAATCTATCTAATTTAACCTAGATCATTTGGTCTCCTCTTCTTTTGTTAGACCAGGTGAAATTTTGATTTTGAAATTCAACATCTAGCAATCCCCAATCATTTATAAATTCTACAAAGTCAAACATGATATTAGAGTAATCAATAATCCCACCATTTTTTTTAGAAGGATATAATGGAGTGCTAAAGTCACTAGCCAACATCCATCTAGTGCGTGGGGTGTTAGTCTTGAAGTTACTCAAATTAGTCCACAAATTTTGCCTAAATGCTCTGTTATTAGGGCCATAGATATTGATCAACGACCAATTTAAGGAAGACAAAGATAAGTTAATAATCAAAAAATACTTATTAGAAGCAATAAGAGATCCCTAAATTTTAGCACTATTCCACCTAGTTACAATCCCACCTAAGGCCCCTCCAGTCAGACTAATGCAAAAAGCAGCCTTAGGCCATATGTAGTTAGCTATTTTCTTAAAAATCTCCTCATTCATCTTGACCTCTTGGAGTAATAAAATATCTAATTTATTATCTAAAATATATTTTTTGACCTTGAACTATTTGGAGGGACTTTTAAATCCCCTTAAACTCTAGGATAATATTCTCATTTAGAAGATTTGAGGGAATGGGTCTCTAGTGTTTTCTGTTTACCACTGGTAATCTCCCTGGTAATCTCTCTTTGTCTTGTTTCTCTTAGGGTTGGTCTCCCTTGTTTGTATTTGGTTCCAACATCCACAAATTTTTTACCTTTGTGATTCTTTTTCTTTGGGGTAATCCATTCTTCTTGCTCATTACCACTACCATTTTGTCCTATTTCACTTGTCAATGAATAATTGGCTAATTAGTTGCCTGATTCCAGAGTATGGGAAGTATATATATTTAAATATAAGGCTATTAGTCCCTTAGTATCTACTATTTCTAGAGGTAAATCCAACTGATCATCTCTTAAAACTTTGCCTTCTACATCATCCCCATCTATCATTTGGGCACATATTTCCCCTTCCTCAAACATATTGGTTTGTTGATCCAAAGAGTTATCTGTGTCTATTATAACATTATGACTATCATTATCCATAACATTCTTATTATTCTCCTCTAGTATAGCTTTTTACACATTACTAGAGACCTCTTCCTAACCAACTTTTTCCCTAACCTTCTTAGTATTATCGGCATTTTCCACATAACCCCCTCATTCGCTGACGACTAGGGTTTCTGGATTTTTGAGACTAATCCTCACCTTCAATAAGGGAATCATCTTTCCTTCCCATTTGCTTTTCCTTACATTGGGTCATTATATGTCCCTTTTTCCTACATATTTGAAAGAAGGTGGTAGCATTTTCATAGATGATCAGTTGAGTCCAAATCCCATATTTAGAGTTTAACTCTATAGATGTGGGCAGGGTTTGGTTAATCTTTACTTAGACACAAAACTAATCATAAACACATCTAGATTTAGTTTTTGTGGTATGATCTATAGTGACATACTAGCCAATAGTGTTGCCAATACTCGTAAATATTTTTTCATCCCAAAATTCCAATGGGAACCCTGGCAATCTTAACCAAGCAGGAGCAGATTTGCTGAAGTCTGAGTTAGGGTCAAACCCCAGTTTCCAAGAGCACAAGAGAAGTGAATGTGGACCATAAATCCATGTTCCTCCATCAAGAATAGCTATCATATCCTCCCTATTCATAAATATAAATAGGAATAAGCCTTTTGCTATAGTAGTGATCGAGACACTACCTTTAGTTCTCCATCGAGAAATTACCCGTTTCCTAACCATCTCAATATTAGGATGGAAGGAGAAAAACTTACCCACCAAAGCAGGATCCATGGTCACCACAATTTCCTCAATTGGATCATCTAGGATAGTCAGGACTGTACCCTCAGTGGAATCTTTTTTTCAAGGAAGGCTCGACATGATTTTAGTAGAACACATATTTTCCCCCATCAACACTTTCTTCCATCCATTTAAGGGAGCATATTCTAATGACTTCAGGTCCTTAGAGGCACTGCCAAAGGTAGTAGCCTGCATTGGATCAATAAGCACTCAGATCGCACTCAGAGGGCCCTACAAGGTGGGAAACCTCAACCTTGTTAAGAACTAATACTTGTCATTCTATTCAGAGTGTTATATGTTGTTTATTTAATTTTTAGTTGTTTATTTTATTTTATAATCTAGTTAGATCTTGATTTAATATTTTTAAGTCTAAAGGTAATAGTTTTTTATCTTCTTATAGTTTAGTGTTTAATTTAATACTTTGTTATATGTGTTTCAATTTAATGTTTCTTTCTTAGATTATGAAGAGTTTAGTTTTCTTTAGTTACTTTTGTCTTTATTGTTGTTCTTATTTATTATTTGATTAGGTGTTTTTTTTTTATGTATTGTGATATTTATTTAAGTTAATTTATAGTTTAGCTATGTTAATTGTTATTTCTCTTTCACTCTTCGATATTCATTTTCAATTGTTTTTTTATCTTTGGGTTATATTTCTTTTCTTTTAATCTATTTTGAGAAAAATGTGAACATTGGAAGATTAAAGACAATTTGATAAAACAAAAATAAATTATAAGGAATACAAATCTTTCCTTCAAGAGACTATCTAATTTATAGGTTTCCTTTCCTCTATCAGATAGGTTAGATTATATTTTTATAATCTATTTCATTCATTTGATTCAAAGATATATTTCATTTCTAAAATTATAATAAAGTATTATTGATCCATGATATACTTGTTATTTTGTAAAACATATAAAAATTGCTTTCACATATTTTAGATCCTTTCAGACCTTTTAAACCCACATTACTAGATTGGTATGATTCCATCTTAATCTTAGAGATAGGTGAAGGGTTGATTCATTGACATAAAAATTTTAATCATCAACAAATTTGGTGAATTATTGGGGATTTTTTTATATATCTTATCTTCCTTGTCTATTTTTCTTTTGTTCATTACCATTAAAGGTCCTCCTATTATCCAACCCATGATTAATATTACTTATGACAAGTTGATGTTGCTTTCAATCTAACTCATTTTGCATGGTATAATATACCTTATATTCTTGAATTCATCAACAAGAAAATAAAAGAAGCCAAAATTGAATAAGTAACAAAAAATATTTCACGTGAGACACAATATCATATTCAAGAATATAGTCAATGAATTAGATAGGAAAGAGAACATATTTTTATTATTAGTCTTCACAAAAAGGCTCATTTCCTTTCAGATTCTTTTAATCTTGAAGATAATATTTATCATACTAACCCTAATACAAATCAAAAGTTAAATCAATCTGGTACAGTATTTAAACCTATTAATTGTTCAAATAGAGGAAATAAATCCATTAGTTTAATCAAATCAACCTCAGGCTCAGGATTTGATTCAAGGACTTCAAGAAAATATAAATAAATTCAAAGCAGTAGATATTGAACTAGATTCTAATGATGAACAACCTTTAGTAAATCCTTGGATCCATAGAAATCCTATCAATATTGGTGCTCTCCTAGGTAAACTGCCTTCTTCTAAAGGTTTGAATATCTTTAAGTTTTTATAAAATATTGATGAATCATGGGAAGATCATATAGATGATTTTAAATTAATTTTTGAAAACTTAGGTATTGTTAATGAAATAGTTTCCCTTAGAGTTTTTCTTAAATGTTCTAAGGGAAAAACATATCAATCTTTTATCAGTCTTCTCTCTGGTGTGATTAATACTTGGAATGATATTGTAGATTTGCTAGAACTTTGTTTTGCGAAACCAAAACAAGATCTAGACTTGGTTAATGATTTAGTAAATATTTGCATAGATCTAAGATAAATTATTTATCATTTCATTAATATATTTACTAAATTATGATAAAAGATACCTCATGAGATCAGACCTGCTAAAAGATTGTCTAGACTATATTTTTGCAATGCTTTACCTTTAAGATTTAAAATTGATTTGGAAGATAAAGATATTGTAAATTATAATGAAACTATAAATTTTTGTATAGAGTATGAGAAGAAGCTAAAATATATTGGGTTTAATGATATATCTACTACAAATTTAAATTCTGAAAATATATTTTTTTAAAAATCCATTCATAGTCTTAGCAATGAGTTGGTCACCATTAAAAGGCACTTGGATGATAAACCCTCTTCATTAGATAAATATTATTTCACACAAAATATTAAAATGGAATAAAAAGTTCATTTTTGTGATGTTTGTGAATTTGATCATGATCTTGACACATGTATAATTATATAAAAATTTAAAAGATATATCCAAGAAAAAGATAGTATTTCTATTGACCTTGCTGATAATATAAATATGTGTAGAACTGATGATTTTTCATATGAAATCAAATCTACAAATTCTTACATTGTTAACACAAGACAAAAATATTATTCTAGTACAACTAATAACCAATATTCTTCTAAAAATTAGGATAAAGGGAAAGGTACGTAGAATAATGCTACATCAGATCATGTAGAAGTTAGTTCCCCACAAAATAATCCTTTTTGCACTAGATTTAATTATCTCCAATATCCTCTTTACATAACAAAGAATTTTATTCATATGCATCATCTAGATGTAGGAGTATATAACATTATTGATTATTTGGATACTATAAAAGTAAGATTTTCACTATTACAGGCTACTAATTTGCTAGGAAAACTTGATAAAATAAATGAATCCATTAAAAATACAACTTCTAAAAATGCTTTAGCTTTTCAAGAAGAATATTAAATTCATGATTAATATCATTCTGCTATTTTTACTTAGATTTATGATATTTTTATAGATTAAATACCTTATTTTTATGTATTTGTTAAGATTATGGATAAAATTATACATAATTGTATTTTAGACACTGGTACATCAAAGAATATTATGTCAAAATTTATTGCTAATTAATTCAAAATTTCTTATGAAATAGATAATAAGAAAATTAAAGGTTTTGATTCATGACAAATTAAAGTTGTGGTAAGTTTTGAGATCTTGTTTTCAAAATTACACAAGATGAAAGGATTATAGTATGACTAACATTCAAATTTTAGACATTCTAAGCAAATTTTGGCAAGTTTTGAGATCTTGTTTTTAGAAATATTTAGACAAAATATTCCTTAATTAAATGAAAATTGCCATATTTTTATTATGATGAGCATATATATGATTTTATTCAATGCAATTATTTTGATAATTATGATTATATTCTTAATTATGGAAACTAGTTGCAGTTAAACACTAATAAGTTACTTATTGGTCTTGTGAGTTTATAATTAATGTTTACCTTAAATGATCAACCCAAGATATCACACACTGATGAGGCTTCTAGAAGAATAATTGGAGAGAGTATTCCAATAAATATTGTAACTGAAGAGGATTGAAAGTTTATTTATTTTGGAATATAATACACACTTGACAAAAAGGTAAAGTTTATTAAATTTTGTAAATAATTTGTTGATATTTTTACATGGACCTTAAAGGGTATAATAATAATTATATAAGACATGATATTTCTATTAAACTAGGATTAAACCTGTTAGGTAGAAAATAAGAAGACTAATCCCTTTGTTGGGAGACATCATCAGTAAATAGCTTGATAATATGTTAGATTGTGGTGTCATTTTTATTATAACTTATTCTAAATGGGTAGTTAATTTATTACCCATTCTTAAAAATAATGGTGATATAAGAATTTGTGTATACTTTAGAGATCTAAACAAGGCTAGTGTAAAGGATATTTTTCCTCTTCCAAGTATTAATTAGATTCTATAACAAGTTGCAAGATCTAAAATAATGTCTTTACTTGATAGATTTTTAGGTTATACCCACATATTTTTGAATTGAAATTATAGACTAAGACAACTTTCACAACTAGAAGAGGATATTTTGCTTTAAATAGAATGCCTTTCATTCTCATGAATGCAAGTGCAACTTTTCAAAGAGTTATGTATGCAGCTTTTAATGATTAATCAACATTATCATTCAAGTTTACTTAGATGATATTACAATCCATTCTAAAAAGATAAAAGGACATTTGAATCATCTTCACAAAGTATTTGAAAGATGTAGAAGATATGGCATTTACCTAAATCCAAAGAAATCTATTTTTGGTGTTATTGAAGGTAAGTTATTAGGGCATATCATTTCTAAAGAGGGCATTTCAATTGATCTTGAATGTATTAAAACAATAAAGGAACTAAAATCACATAAATACTAGTCTGGTCTTAGGTATTTCTGTGGCAAAGCATAAGTTCATGTCAAATTTTGTTTATAAGTTAAATCCTTTATAGATTTTGTTAAAGAAAAATCAATCACACGTGTGGGATGTAGGAGTTGATTCTGTTTTTAATAATGTTAAGAATGCCATTATAAGTGCACCTATAATTGTAAAGGCTAATTTATCTTAACCTTTTATTCTTTACATAAATGTAAAAAACAAAGTTATAGGTTTTATAATTATGCAAAATTTTGAAAATAATGATGAAAAAGCTATCAGATATATGAGCCAAGTTTTAAAGGACACAAAAACAAGGTACCCACTTATTGAGAAATTTATTTTATCTTTAGTTTTTTATTTAATCAAATTTCATTATATTTAAATGGGAAACAAGAATATATAAGGTCTAATGTACCTATATATATTTTAAATCAGCCCACTATTCAGGGAAGGTTAGCAAAGTAGATTTTAATAATCCAAGAATTTGACCTTGAATTTGAAAATTTTAAGACTATTAAATAAAATGACTTAGAAAAACATTTATTTGAAAATTCTTCCTCTATAATTAGTCTTTATTTTTTCTGTTGATGATTCCTTGAATGCAAAAATTCACATTTAGTCTATGAAGGTTGCTAATTTTTTCAAAAAAAAAAAAGTTTGGACATGAAATGAAGGATTGGGACTGTTTGTTGGTTGAAGATGATTAGAACCATGACTTAATGTATTATTTTTAAAATTAGGTCTAGTCTAATAATTTGGATAAAATATAAATAAGATCTTTAAGATTTAAAGCTTTAAAATTTGTTTTATTAGAAAACTTTTTGTTTTATACAAATTTAAATGGTGTATTATTGAGATGCCTAACTCATTATCAAACCCAGAAGGTTCTTATAGGATGTCATGAAGGAAGTTGTGGTGGTTAATTTTTAATAAAAATTATGATTCCTCAACAACTTACAAAGTAAAATTTAATAGTTGAATTAGGTTTCGTGGAATAGTTGATTTGATCTCAAATTATGATTCCTCTAATCATATGTTTGTCAACATAAAATTTAATGTGTAGTGGCTTAATTTTTAAAAGCATTGCTTTTTTATGCATAAATTGTTTGATAAAATAATATTTGTGATCAAATGGTTATATTATAAAACATTTATTTTGGCATGGTTTTCAATGCTTAATGTTAAGGTGGTGGAAAGATAGTGATTAAAAACTTAATTATGGTTTGGTTAATAAACTTGGGTTCAAAACTTCAGTTTAAAGCATGTGTTAGCTAGCAAATTGTATTTGGTTTTAATAATATCTAGATTAAAATATTTGGATGGGATTTTGGGGATATATTTGACATAGTTTGGATTTGATCACATTTAATGTGATTTACATGCATTGATAAGCATTTTTTAATGAAGTACTTGGTGATAGTTTTAGTAGTAGATAAGGTTATGAATTTGATTAAGAAGTTATCTAAGCCATAAAATTGGTACTATCAGACTTTGAAACTAGTTAGAATGGAACACGTTGACTAAGAATTTATTTAGACTCAAAAAGAATACAAAAGTGCAATTCATTTAGTAGTTTTTCATTCTTCACAAGCTTTGATTGAAAGTGACATGATGTGAATGTGAGGAAATTAGAAATATTAGAAAAAGACCAAGGATTGTAAATGAGGTAAGGTTTTATATCTTTGTCATTTTGAAGAATAAATGGATTTAAGGTTAGTTGATGTACTTGCAATATGAAAAATTTGAGTTATGTGAGTTTTATGTCAAGAATACAATTAATAATGGTAATATTTCATAGCTCGACACATGTAGTTTCTTTGAATGTGTTTTGGGTTGCTCAATATGTGTTTATCTTGATGAAATCTGATTTGGAAGTTGATTTGTATGTCTATATCTAAGGTTTGAAATTGATTAAGTTTTTCTTAGATATATACTTTGGATACTCAATTTTAATTTAGACTATGTGTACATAGTAGATATGATGGTAGAGCTATAATTTTGGTTTGTTCTTCATTTACAACTATATGGGTCTTTTCTCAGTAACCTATTTCTTACCATCTCATGCATACATAATATTCTGGTGTATTAGATAAGATGCACTTTGGATTTTGTTTAAGTATGTTGAAAATTATTTCTCCATTCAAAAGGGTTTATTTATTTGTATGACAAAATTTTGAGCTATCTGATGATTTAATAATAATGTGAGAAAGATGGTTATGGTATTGACAAACATTCTCAAGTGTTTTGGTCTTAAGTTTGGATATTGACTCTCTATGTAGAATAGTTTTGGGTTGATGATTTATATTTTGGCATAGATTTTATACATAAAATAACTCCTATTTGGTCAAATTAGTTAGATAATTTGGGTTCTAGCAGATTATGTTAAGTTGGAGATGATTTTTGGTATTTCACTCATGATTATGGAAGTATTTTCAGTCTTTATAATGTTTTTTCTTGGTTACAAATCAATTTTGGATTCTTTTATTAAAGTTTTGTTTATCAAATCTCCACCATATATTTTTATTATTCTATGATGACAATTTTTTATTGAAAAATAGTATTTATTCTTGAACCTAAAACATATTCTAGGTTTGATATAATTCACCAGTTTTGGTTTTCTCATTATATGAATGATATTAGGTAAAATAGTATAATGTTTGATATTTAATGTCTATTTTGAACTCCAAATAAAATATTTTTTATTTAGTTTCAAACAAAGTGTTGTTTATTTGTTTAGAGATTATGCAAATACAATTTGCAGAGTAAAAAAGATATCATGTTTAAAATTTTGATAATGAGTTGTATGGTATTTTATGGTATGATCTCACTTTGTTGATATGTTTTACAAAATATGTTTGTTTCAAATATTTAAATTTTTATAATATCAAGTAGAAGTCACAAAGTTTTGAAATTATAACCGTGAAAGTTGTTGAGGAAGTTTGAATTATTTTTAAGTAGAATATTTTGGTGAATTCACTTTGATTTTGTTGAGGGTTATAAGATCTAAAATCAATATTTTGATTCAGATGTAATTCAAATATCTATAGACAATATTTTATCTATTAGAAATGGTTGAGAATAAATGTTTATTCATTTTGGGACAATATGCAATAATAAGTATATTGAATGGATATATTCTTGTGATTGGCATAATCTTTTGGGTTTTAAACAAAATATAAGATATTTATATTTTAAATTATGTAAATTATTCTAATGATGATGTGGTTGAACAACATATTAATGAACTCAAACTTTCAAATAATATGATAAAATGATATTTTAGTTTGTAACTATCAAAATAGAACAAGTCTATTTGATCAGTATTGAATGTTGATATAATTTGTATATTCAGATTTCAATCTTCCTTATTAAAATTTATACATGGATATTTATAAGAATTAGATGTGGTCTATATTAGAGGATAGTTTTCAATGCAAATAATATTCAGGGTTTGTTTTTCAATAAAATGTCATATTGGACTCCTCACTCTAATAATTCTCATGATAATATCTAGGGGAATAACTAGGATTGACATAGGGAAGATCCACCTCGTCATAGATTTATTTCTAAAGGCCAAAATTTTAAGAGTAGGATAATTGTAGGACTACTGCTAGGGCCTTTAACTAAGGCATACATATATTGATCTATTTTGATGCATATAACCTAAATTTTTAGAATATCTTGAATGCATTTCCTTTTATCCTACTAATACTCATGGAAACCAAGGTTGGAAAAGACCTCCTTAGATATCTCATTCTTATAGATGAGGAACTCAAATTAGTTCATCCCAACACATGCACACAACTTTGCAATCTAATTTAAATCCCATACCTCAGCATTTACTACAACATCAAGGGTCCACACCTCGAGTTAATTTACATCAAACTTCCAAACTATATTCTCAAGCCATTGTACAGTTAAATACTAAAAATCCATCTCCAAAACTTATAAATTCACCTATAGGTTATTCAATGTTGAGTCTTACATATTTTCATTTGCATCTACTTGATTAGGAGAGGGCATGATTTTTAGGAGGTAAGAGGTGAGAACTTAGCCCTTCGGCATTGCCTATAATTATTAGAATGGTCAAGAAGGTGAAATTGGAGGTAGATGATAAAGATAGTACTAAATTATTTAAGATTACAACTACATCAGTGAACTATATAGAGTATAAAATGGATAAAGGATATCCATTAATTGGGATGTTATCTAATACCAAAGATGAATGGATGGCTAGGTAAGTTATAGTTCTGCTATTTTGATACTTTCAGATGCTTGTCATGCAATAACTCTTGATGATATTTATTCATTTTTTATGTTTCACAGTGGTTAAATTTTTTACAAGAATAGATATATTTTGTTTTTGATCATATATTACTAAAATGGATTAATGCATATGGACTCAGTGTTAGATATATTAGATTTTATTTGAATTTCTTATGTCATATTTATGTTTAACATAATTTTATTACTTAAATGGTAGTAATGTCTAAGGGCCCTCATGCATTTAGAGTTTATCTTTATTTGGTATATTAATATTCTATTTTGATGTTTAAAGACTTATTTAAGTCTTAAATATAGTTAAGTTATAAACTAATTGACTTTATTTAAAAGTCAATTATATTTAACTAATAACTAACTAAAGTTAGTTATAACTTATTATTCAACTATCTCTTGAAGATATGATTATATAAGAAGATCAAGGAGACATATCAAAAGGACAAACATTACACATGTATTATTGAAGACTTTGAATTACTTCAAAATTTACCATCATACTCTTTTTTATATAACATCTATGAGCTCTTACAACACTTATAGATAGACTAATAACACATTATATGATGGTTAAGTGACACACTTAATCAATGTAAGTATATCCATATTTCCAATTTAATTTATAAATTGATTATCTAAAAGTTGTTAGGTTTAATATCTTATGATGATTGTAGATTTACAGTCATATGAGCATAATCCAAACTACTTGGCTTGAATAATGATGAATACTTTGCTACATGTGATACATTGTTGATCCATTCAGATTGCATTTGTTGTTATATCAAAGACTTTTGTACTAAAATATTATTGTTTAATATCATTTACTTTTGCTAAGATGACTCTTATTTAAGAATCATATTTCATTTTTATTTTATTTAAGTTCTTTCTAATTTGCATTCTATTTTATTTTTATTTTTCAATTAGATTAGATTACTTAGTTCTTTTCTTTATTTATTGATTTAGACTTTATTTATTTTTAGTTAATTTATTGTTTATTAATATTTATGTCTCTAGATTTTAGTTGTTAGATTATCTATAGTTTCTCTAGCTATTAGTTGTTTATTTTATTTTATATTATATTTTGACCTTCATTTAATAGTTTACATCTAGAGATAATAATTTTCTTTATCTTCTTAGATTTTAGTATTGTTTAATTTATTACTTTCTCAAATTTGTTTTAGTTTAATGTTTATTTCTTAGATTAGTAATAGTTTAGTTTGATTTAGTTACTTTTATCTTTATTATTATTCTTATTTATTATTTGAATATGTATTCTATTTATGTATTGTGATGTTTATTTAAAATAATTTATAGTTTAGCTATGTTAATTGTTATTTCTCTTTCACTCTTTGGTTTTCATTATCAATTGTTTTTTATCTTTGTTTCTTTCTATTTATTTTATTTTAATCTATTTTGAGTGAAATGTGGACATTAGAAGATTATAGATAATTTGATAAAATAGAGATATATTATAAGGAACAAAAATTGTTCCTTCAAAAGACTATCTAATTTATAGGTTGTCTCTATTGATTATGTCAGATTATATTTTTATAATTTGTTTACTTCATTTTATTCTAAGAGATACTTGGTTTTTGAAATTATAATTAATTATTGTTGGTTTATGACACATTTGCTATTTCTCAAAACATATAAAAACTCCTTGCACATCTTGTAGATCCTTTGAGATATTTTAAACCTTAATTATTAGACTGGTATGACTCCATCTTAACCTTAAAAATAAGTGAAAGGGTTGATTCATTGATGTTACAATTTTAATCATATATAAGATGTTCAAGGGAAACAAACCTATTGATAGTAAGACTGTGTGCCATGTAATCACCTAGCTAAAATGACTGTCTCTTATAGGCCATATATTATCCATATGATAAGAAGAGAGGATTTTAGAATGATGAAGGACTAATTGATAGTCTAGGGTAATGATATTTTGATCTTATTTTGATGAAACCATAATAGGAGGGAGTTGTGACAAAGGAGATGAAAGTGGCAAATCTATTGAATTAACCACCACTTGATATGTGTGAAGAATTAGATGGGAAGCCTTTTTAGGCATGGCTAATTTTCCACCCAAGCATGATGTAATAAGAGCTGTAATAAGGTGATATGTGTATGTCTAAGGTTTGACACCACCTTTTACTAAGTTATTCTTTGTATTTATGACTATGGTCCAACCATCATTATTACCATTTTGAGTGTGGCTATCATGTCCATATTTTTCTTGAGGAGTAGGGGGATCATGCACCATCAAGGGACATTACTAGATCATATGGTCCAAGGATTAGCACTAAAAATATGTGTTTAGAAAATTGATAGATAGAACATGCTGAGAAAAATGATTACTCCCAATTTGAATGTCAATGGTCTCTTTGAGATCCTAAGCCAAATTTACTTCTAAACAAACCCTTTTTTAAGGACAAGCTAAAAAATGTTTGGTTTGATCATGACATATGAATATCCCTATGGGTTTTATGAGATAGTCAATAAAACCCTAGATGGGGAGATGTAGGCTAGGAAATTTGACCCAAACTAGAATTTTTAGTTTTGATTTTTCTAAAACTTGAAATTCTTAGGTTTAGTGAGAAATGACAACCAAAGTGTTATGTATAAATCAAGGTGTAATGAAATTACTTATATGTTTTCACAAAATTATTATATATTGCATAGAATAAGTAAATATGAGGGATTGCATAATAATAATTAACAATATATCAAAATACTAGATAATATAGCAAAGCCACTTCAAGGGGGAAACCTCCACAATAATGTAATAAGATCAAAATACTTCATATGATGATTAAAGAATAACCACTACCTCCTATATATAGTCTACTTAGCCATGGTTATTCCATAGGTTGACCTAACTAAGAACATAGATAAATGTAATAAGAATATAAAATAGATATGTAAGCCATAAGTTAGCCACACATATCCCTAGACACACCAATGGTTAAGGGAATATCATGCCCCTCCCCTTCAAAAAAACATTGACTCAACTCTGGATGTTTATACATAAAGGATTCATCCTCCCAAATGGCATCTTCACAAGGCAAATTCTTCCATTTGATCAATTACTCCTTAATCATTCTAGACCATAGCTACTTAATGTGCATTTGAAGGATCACCTCAAGATAAAGAATAAGTCTTCCTTCCTCATCCAATTTTGATAACTTAGTTTTAGTAGTAACTCTATGTCTAATGACTTTCTTTAGGTAGGATACATGAAATAATAGATGTATGTGAGTAGAGGAAGGAAACTCTAACTTGTAGGCCACACTACCAATTTTTTGCAAGATCTAATAAAGGACCATAATACATAGGGGATAGATTATTATCCTTTTTAAATTGCTTTAAGGACATTTGATTATATGGATACAAGTGAACAAACACCCAATCACCAATATCAAAATTCTTCTCATTCTTATGTTGATCTGCTTGCCACTTCATTCAATTTTGGGCCATGGCTAAATTTTCATGCAAACTTGTAAGGACTTCCTATTGATGGTGAATATCTTCTTCAATTAAATGAACCTTATGATGGAACTACAAGGTTAAAGTTATGGATGGATGGTGGTATCCATATAATTCCACAAAAAGAGACATTTTGAAATAACTATGAATAGAAGTATCATACCACCATTCAACAAGTGACAACCAATGAATCCATTTATCTTATTTATCAGAAACAAAATAATGGAGATATCCTTCCAAGAATTTTTTGACTACCTCAATTTATCTATCCAATTGAGGATGATAGGATGAACTATGAGCCAATTGGGTGCCCAAACATGCAAATAACTCAGTCTAAAAATTACTATTTAAAATAAGATCTCTATCACTGAAAATGATCTTAGGGATACCATGTAATTTTTTAACTATATTGAGAAAATAAGAAACTATTGTACTAGTAAAAAATGGTTGTGATAAAGAAAAAAAATAAGCATACTTACTGAGATGATCCACCACAACCATGATAACATTTTATACATCAGATCTTGGTAACCCTATAATGAAATCCAAAGACACCTCTTCCCAACATTGGCTAGGGATGGATAATGGTTGAAAAAGACCTAGGGTTTTGATGGTTTCTCCTTTATTTTGTTTATAGATCATACATTCAACCATATATTTCTAGACATCCCCCTTGAGTCCTTCCCAAAAAAATCCTACTTGATTCTATGATAGGTTTTCAAAAATCTTGAATGACCTCCAATTGGAGTTACATGATGTTCTTGAAGGATTTTATGTTTAAGAAGAGAATTATTACATAGGTATAATATATCTTTATACCATAATGCATCACCGTTCCATGTGAATTTTTCAAATCAACCCAAATCTTGTTGAATATTTTGAATCAAATCATGGGTAACACTATCATTTTTCCATTTTGATAATCCTTCCTCTAGCCAATTACCTATAGAATGGTCATAGCACATAACAATGCCTCAAATAATTCATCCTTCTTGGATAGTGCATTTTCCACTACAATATCCTTTCCTTTCTTATAAACTATTTCAAAATCATAGCCTAACATCTTAGTTACCCATTTCTATTGTTCTTAAGATGACAACCATTGTTCCAAAAAATATTTGAGACTATCATGATCAGTCTTTACCTAAAAGTGATGACCTATCAAATAATGTCTCTATTGTTTGAATGTATGAAAAATGGCCATCATTTCATTCTCATAGATGGGCTTGTGCTGATTTTTAACCTTCAGTTGATGAATTTCAAATGCAAGTGGACTACCTTCTTGCATGAGTAAAATACCCATACCATACCTAGATGCATCACATTCAACCACAAAAGTCTTGGAAAAATTAGGAGTGGCTAACATTGGAGTTGTGCACAACTAATTTCAATTTTTCAAATGCCCTGGTAGCTATATCAGTCCATTGAAAGGAGTCTTTCTTCAATAAAGATGTGAGTGGGGCTACAATGCTACCAATTTTTTTGATAAAATTATGATAGTAACCAGTTATCCCCATAAATCCACTTAGTTAATTGAGTTTCTTAAGAATCAACCAGTCCACCATTGCTTGGATTTTCTTAGGATCCACTTTCACTCCTTGATATGAAACCAGATGACCCAAATACTCAACCTCACAAGCTCCAAAAGTACATTTGGAAGGTTTGGCATATAATTGATGTTATTCTATAATTGAGAGTACTATTTCACATGGTGCAAATGGTCTTCCCAATTATTATTGTAAATTAGGATATCATCAAAAAATACAAGAAAAAATTTCCTTAAAAAATGGCCTAAAAATAGTATTCATCAAACTCTGAAAGGTGGATGGTTCATTTGTTAGACTAAAAGGCATAACCAAAAACTCATAATGGCCCTCATGAGTCTTGAAAGCTATTTTAGGTATGTCTTCATCATGGATCTAGATTTGATGATACCCATAACACAAATCTAAATTGTTAAAATAAAGAGCACTATTTAATTCATGTAAAAAAGCATCAATGATAGGAATAAAAAACTTGTATTTGATAGTGTACTTGTTGAGTTCTCTATAGTCAGGGCACATCCTCCAAGTGTCATATTTCTTTCTCACCTTGATGAATGGTAAATAATATTCACTTTGACTATGGTGAATGATTCTTACATCTAACATCTCTTGTACCATATTTTCAATTTCACTTTTGTAGGCATATGGATACTTATATGGCCTAATGTAGTGTACTACTAGGAATAAGTTTGATAGCATGATCATGCATGTGGATAGGTGGAAGTTCTTTTGGCATGTCACTAAAAAAAATAAAATGGGCATCAATTACTTATTGTATATCAAGAGGTATAAATGGCTGAGTTGGTTGAACCTCCATGGAAAATAAGTGGGCTACAAATCTTTTAGCACCCTTATGAAAAATCTTGATCATTTTATAAGAGATAAAAAGTTTTGTATATTTATCCCTTAATCATCTTATCCCAAATGTCCTTACCATAAAATGAAAGCACATGAATAATTCCTAGAAATTCATCTCAATAGTGCCCAAAGTTGTGAGCCACTATACTCCCAGAACAATGTTAGCTCCCCCTATGGGAATAAAAAACTTAGGAGAATCCAACAAGTAGTATCCCATGGCTAGATGAATACTATGGAATTTTCTTGAGAAGTTGATAGTACCACCATCTGTAATCATGACCTAAAATCCTAGAGTAGGATAAATGAAACATTTCAAATGAGTAGCCAACTTATTGTTGATGAAGTTGTGTGTGCTCCTAGAATCAATAAATATAGTGACCTTCTATTTCTTTAGGAAACCAACCACCTCAAGATTTTGGGGAGTACTAATACCTAAAAGGGCATGATAGGAAATAATAGGCTGAGAGTCTTTATATTCCTCCTCAAGACCATCTTCATCCTCACTAATTACCTCTTCATCATCGTCATCCTCATTGACAACTTTGATGTAAAATAGCTTCTTTTTAACACAATGATGATCTTTGATCCATTTTTTATTATAAAAATAACACAACCCTTTAGATCTCTTCTCCTCAATTTGTCAAGGTGCCAATCTAGTGGGTTGAGGAAATGATGGTGTTGGAAAGGTGTGATCATGACTAGTAGTGAAAGTTTTCTATTTGACCATCTTTTTTTCTTCTACCATGCATTATTTTAGGATAGATTTTGATACATATGCTATTTTAAAAATCTAAACCTCCAATTGGATGATATATTTGAGGCCACCTAAAAATATATCATTTAAATTTTCCTTAGTGATGTATTTCACCCATAAGGATAGATTATGAAATTGATGAATATAATTCTTCACAGTTCCTGTTTACTATGGTTTGGCTAACTGGTTAAATTAGTTCTCAAAGACATTATTATGATAATGAGTCAAAAAATCATCAGTGAAAATAGACCATGTAACAGGAGCACCATTATTATTTTTTTGAGTACACAACCATCGATACCAAATGAATTGTTCAGGTTCTAGATATAGAGATGCCGCTATCACCTTCTGAGAACTAGGAGTTTGATGTAGTTCAAATAAGTTCTCAATTTGGGTAATTCAAGTGAGAGTATCCTTACCATCAAATGTATGCATGTCCTATAATTGGAGTTGTTAGTGTTGAGAGGAGGAGGACTCAAATGATGAAGTGGAGGGTTATTTGGCTATAACTGAGATGAAAGGGTAGCCAATTATGTAGTGGTCTGATATAATTGAGTGTGAACCCCATTAATCTATTTTTTCATCCCTAAAACATCTATTTGAACTAAAAAAAATTCATCATGCCACACCAAGCCCTTTATGTTAGCTTAGAGTTGAGAAATCAATGGATTTGAAGTTCTAGATTCCATGTTATTGATAGCAAGAGTCTTAGGAGTTTTTTGCTTCCCTTCTCTTCCCCAAGTAAAAGGACCTACCATATATAAACCCTAGGAGGGTTCTCACCCCATAAAAGGTGTACCAAGAGATGGTACCATTATGATCACCTTACCAAGATGAATCCAATGACTGCATTTATGTACTAGGGTAAAAACTTTTGGCACCAAAAAGTATACTGATATAATATACCGTTATGATCACCTCATGGAGATGAATCCAAAAAATAAAAATGTACAAGGGTAATTTTTTTCTATACTTTTTTTTCAATTTTTTTTTGAACAATACTATACTAATGAAAAAATTTATTTCTTTCTAGATCACAAGTTATGTTTTTCATTCCTTTCACTCGTAGAAGTCACACCTCACTAGATCCAAAAAATAACACCACTAGAAACTTGCCCAAATTGAAGCTTTGATACCACTTTTAATGAAATTACTTATATGTTTGCATAAAATGATTATATATTGCACAAAATAAGCAAATTGAGAGATCACATAGTAATAATTGACAATAAAATAGAGTACTAGATAATATAACAAAGCCACTTTGAGGGGGAAACCTATACAACAATTCAATAAGAGAAAAATACTTCATATGATGATCAAAGACTAACCACTACCTCCCATATATATTCTACTTAGACATGGTTATTCTATAGGTTGACCTAAATAAGAACATAGAAAAATGTAATATGAATATAAAAGAGGTATGTAAGCCACAAGAGGCCACACATATCCATAAACATGCCAAAGTTTAAAGGTGTAACACAAGGACCATGATTAATAATGGATTTACAGTGTTTTGGGTTATTAAATCAAAATAAGAAGAAGCCTTTGGTAAGGTTCTATATTCCTTCTAGTTTCACACCATGACCTTCACAATGGCTATGAACTCATTATTTCAAAATGCTCTCAAGGGGGACTTTTACCACAAAATAGGTTATCAGGGTAAAGTTATCAAAAATGTTATAAACTTTATCAAATTTAGGCAGATCAAGAATAGCATCAAGTAATGGAGTGTTTGGATTAGCATCCTTACCTCATGAAATACTTTAATAATGAATTTCCTCACTTGTTTTGGCATCATGTTCACTCTCGCTTGTTATAGTTTTCCTTGTATCCAAAGATGTAGAGTTGGTGGTAATAGACATTAAAATAGGGGTAACCCATACTACCCAAAGGGTGAATCAATATTAAATGCACAATAAAGCTGAATCATAACTAGATTTATATAATGATAGGTAATGTGATAGAAATCTTAGAGGTTCATCAATGTAGACCAAAAACCCTAATTGCTTCAATCATCAAGGTTTATTACGATATAGTGATTTGATTTATGAAATACATTTTAGGTTAGTTATAATCCTCCTTTAATTGATTCTTCTTATTTTCCCTCTTGGATTGCTTTCATGTTTCCTCTTATTTTATCTAACCTTCTATAAAATCTTAAAAAAGCAAAAACATGAAAAATTATTAAAAAAATCCCATTAGCTTTGTGACCATTGATACATATCTACCTATGCTATAGGTTTACATATACATATTACACATGATTAGCATGGTATTATTTTTATTATGTCAAATATGTGTGTGTGTGTGTGTGTGTGTGTGTGTGTGTGTGTGTGTGTGTGTGTGTGTGTGTGTGTGTGTGTGTGTGTGTGTGTGTGTGTGTGTGTGTGTGTGTGTGTGTGTGTGTGTGTGTGTGATCATTGATTTATAGATGTTTTGTGGCTTCTTTACACTCACATCTCAGGGTATTCTCAAAGTGGGACATGTCTATATTGGGGACATATTTTCAATGGGTCGCAAGTTTTATCCTTAGTAATTTATATTTTAATATAGTTTCATATATTAACTATACATATATTAATCTATCTTTCATCTTTCATAATGCATTACATGTTCTCTTGCAATCCCTATAAATGTTTGATTGCTTGAAAGTGTTTATTTATGCATGTGTTTAATTATGTGTGTTGATTGTCTTATACATTATTTATCTATAGAAGATTCTATCGTCATCATGTTATGTTATTGAATTATTGTGGTTCATATTATTTTATTCAATATTAGATTTACTATATATGTGGATACATGATTGTGTGTGGTTGTATTTCCTATACTATGTGATATCATATTCATGGTTCCATCATCTATATCATGGATACTGCTACATATGGTATACTATGATTATAGCCTAAATTTTTGTGGTATTCACCACCTATTTATTTGGATTAATAATGATATTTTATGTGTGATTTGTTACTATATATAGTCCTCTTAGTGGCACATTGTACATTGGGGCATATCACTTGTCCCTCTTTTTGGATACATAGGGGCATATCAATTGTTCCTATCCATATCAAACTTATCATCTATATCTTTAAATTTGTGGAATGATGCACTCATGTGTCTATTTATCCTATGTTTCTTATATTAGGATGATTTATTTCATACATACACATATTCAAACAAAAGTCACTATATTAATTACTTTTATTTACATATGTTATTTACATTAGGGCATATCACTTATCCCTTTTCATAAGATACCATTGGGGCATATTGTTTATACCTCTTAATTAGATAATATAATGGTATATTACTTTCACTTCCATTATATTATTAAACCCTCACATGGGTCACATTCTCCATTGAACCTTACTTGATGATATTTTTCTATAGTTGCATACATGCATTACATATGTACTTTCAATGATTATAATAACAAATATTACATTTATATATTGTAGATGATATGTTTAATCCTTGTATTTTGAGATGAATGATTTTAAAGACCATCCCCCACCACAAAATGTGGAAATATATGCAACTATTCTATACCATATATTTTATCACCAGTTCTAGATTCTAGATTTCTAGTTATACCTAGAGTTGCTAGAGATCTCACCAGACTTCAAAGTCACCATATATTATACAATATGTTTACTTCCTTGAGAAATATACAGAGTTTTTCCATAAAATTATGAGTCCCACTTTCCATTTTAAATACCAAAATTCATATACTAATAGCATGGTTTACATCTTGTTTTCATAGTTGTATGCATTTCATATTGTCACACATTGATTTACTAGAACATTGATATACTTCATTGCATTCCAATTTAAATTTAGGTACATTAATGTTGATAGACACTAGAGATTGAGTAGCCAATCCAAAAAATACATAATCTTCATTATTCCATCCTTATCAAGTAATGCTCAGGTGTGCACTTAGTTTTTGTTTTAATTTGATATACACACTTGAACTCACAAACATGCATTGAATTGGGGAATTATGTAGACCCATATTTTTTGTACAAGACCTATTTTTCATGTATTTTGTAATGTATCATCACACATATTATTTTTATACATATAACTCTTTTTGTATATGCTCCCTCCATATTAAACCCTTCACAACCTCGCATCTTCTATATTTCCCCATAAACAGGTCAAGACTATTACATGTATACATAAATATCCATATAGTCATCTATTGATGCACCTAGATGTATTAGTAGGTTCATATAGTATTTAAGAAACACTTCACTTTTGGATTCAAATAATCCATTGCATGAGTTGTTGGTTGTGATCTTATTAAGATCTGTGGTGGAGTAGCAGCCAAGCTAAATGATTATTTCATAAAATGAACATTTAAATGGTTGTTGGGAGCAACTACAGTCCTAAAACTTTGTGAAGATGAAATTAATATTAAATAAGTCCAATTAATGATTTTCAAAACCTTAAGTCTAAACCCTAGGATAACATGTATATATATAATGAAAAGGTAAACTAAAGTGATATGGTAAAAAAGGAGCAAAAGTAAGGGTAGGGAAAAAAGAAGGATGATTTTGATATTTAAGCCAAACATTATGACAAAGTTTAGATTTCATCAAAACATGCACTTAACCAATATATAGCATGGAATTGTATAAGCATAGACCCTACTACATACCAGGCAAGGGTTTAAGGAAAAGTGAGATAATGAAAATGAGAAACCAAATTTAATTTGAAGATTTTGCTTCTAAAAATAAATAGCATTACCACATCTATAATCAAAGCAAAGAAAATGAAATAAATCTAGAATCCTTCAATCAACCTAGTATAAACACAAGTTAATTGTTAGAAAAATTTGGTATATTACATTGTTTTATTAATGTAATTATTAGTTCGATCCACAGTTATAGTCTGATTAGTGCTTAGCTATTATAGCATTAGTTAGATGTGTCAATTAGTAGATTAGGTGGCAAAGTGGTTACAAGTTTATGGTTTTGTTAACAATTTACTCTCTCTCTCTCTCTCTCTCTCTCTATATATATATATATATATATATGTGTGTGTGTGTGTGTGTGTGTGTGTGTGTGTGTGTGTGACCATTATTGATCAATAAAAATCATTTTAGCATTCTTTCATTACATTCTATAGTCTTCATTCTCCTTCATTGGTATTAGAATAGCTCGAAAGGAGACAATACTTGGTAGAGAAGAGATTTTATTAGAGTAGTGAAATCTCTATGATGGAAGATTAAAATAACTAGAGGATCCATTGTTTTATACATTACTCTTGTAGATGAGCATCCACATTAAGCCAAGTATAAAGCTAGTAGAACATACACCACTAAGTGTAAAAAGAAGAAGTGAGAGAAGCCTAGTGGGAGAAGTTTATTTGAATTTATTTGTATGTGATAAGGGATTGTTAGAGTGTTAAAAAAAATAATATATAGTCTATTTTACATTATTTTGATAACCATTTAGAAAAAATTAAATGAATCTAGTTTGATTGGAGTCTCCAATATTTATCTACTTTATATTTTCTTCCACTATACATTAAAGATCTCATCAATTCATGTTAATCTTCTTGATTTTTCTCTAAATTAATATGAACCTTAAGCTGTGTCATTGAAATCCATTGTTTATTTGTCCAACTAGTTATTTATGCTTTCATCCAACTTTGATGCATCACTATCCATACATACATCAGTCCTGAGAGTTTTTTGTTTTTTGTATCAATAATCTTTTATTAAGATGAAGTATCTAATAAATTCTATCTTGATCTTGTATGGTCCTTTCTTCCATCACCACATCTATTCATTGGTCTCCTCATGTCCTTTAATGCATCAGAGTTTCTAACAAGTTTGCCTTACCATATTTAAGCTTTCTTCTCATGCAACATTAGTCACAGTCATAGTTGTTTATGTTAATTTTAGCTTGCTTTCAAATATCCATAGTATTTTTATATGTTTTGGTCAAGTAATGCTATTATAAGTGGAATCTTAGGTCAAATAAATTTCATGGTATTTAGGTAAGTCATTAACAACAACAACCAAATGTATGTATATATATATATATATATATATATATATATATATATATATATACACATACATTTGGTTGTTGTTAATGACTTACCTAAATACCATGCAATTTATTTGACTTAAGAGCCACTTATAATAGCATTACTTGACCAAAACATTTAAAAATACTATATATGTATGTATGTATGTATGTATGTATGCATATGAAAGTGTCAAAATATTTTCATCGATTATTTTAAAAGTGTCCAAGTGTCCAAATAATAATATAGAGTCATATTCAAAATAATTCAAATTTATAAATATATATTATTGTTTATACCTAATATCTTGTGTAAAATGTTATCAAATGTCAAATGGGTTCAAACTATAAGAAATATTTCTCCTCATACAACTGAGCTTCAAATCTTCATTGGCTGAGTGAAGTAGCTTCATTTACTAGAGGCTGGAGGATACACGGAGGCTAGAGGACATTTGGCATCCTCTCTTGAGTCACCTATGATGGGGTCACACCAGTGTTATGGTGACAAATTTTGGTGTATTTGTTGTTTTGTAGTACATTTTTCAATAAATTATAGAGCATTATTTTTTAGTTTGGTACCTCCTAAAAAAGAATGTTGTGGGGATCAAAAGCACTAATTAGTGATTGGTTCTTGGAAAAGGGTTTGTGGTAATTTGAGAAATCACTAAAGTGCAATATAATCCTCCTACAACCTCTAAGTTCATGGTCAACCTACAACAAAAAATCATATGGGTTTGTGGTAATCCTCATAATCCAAGAAACCACCAAAAGTGTTAGCAAAGAGAAGTGTTCCTGAAACTTCTATTTTTTTGTTAATCTTTCAAGGAAAAACGTAAGTGTCACCAAGACCTCGAATCCACAAGGATGGCATGCCACCTCATAAAGTGAGCAGGCTATGTGGAAAGTGTAAATCTTTTTATAGTGTTTTTAATAAAGGGGTGACCACCATTAGGAAATATGATGTTTTTAGAAACAATGTAATAAAGGGGGAAATGTTGTAAAAATTTGGTATATTACATTTTTTTATTAATGTAACTAGTAGTTCAATGTTCAGTTATAGCATCGATTATTGCTTAACTATTATATCATTAGTTAGATGTGTCAGTTAGAAGATCAGGTGGCAAAGTGGTTATAAGTTTATGATTTTATTAACCATTACCTCTCTTTATATATATATATATATATATGACCACTATTGATCAATAAAAATAATTATAACATTCTATCATTAAATTCTACATTCTTCATTATCCTTCATTAACAACTCTGCATTCATATTAGTTGATCTAGAATTTATTAAAACCATTGAAATCTGAACATCAAACCATAAAAATGAGGACACAACCATTATAGAAAACACACAAAAAAATACTAGAAAAAACTTTGTAGAATTCCTTGCTTGTATTCTTTGCTCCATGTTTACAAAGTAATATTGACTCTAAGAACTCACCCCTTCTTATAATTGGCAATTCCTCTTTATATACACAATTTATAAGGTATGTAGGTCAGTAATGAAAAATTATTTTTGTACATGTGTATAAAACAACTATACTTTCTATTACATTATGAAACAAATGACCTTTTCTAATATACTGACCTATAGGAAATGTACTTTACAAGTTGTATGTGCCTTTACAAAAAGAATATTCCATTTCAAAAATATATAATGCTAGTTACAAAAGAATATTCCTAATCTAACTAACTTTGGGACCTTGGTGTTGTTATAGCCTTCTACCTTCCTTGTAGGATATTCATTCTATAATGTTATTCATTGATTAGTTGGAGGCTAATAATGGGTCTCATGAACAACTCTCTTTATTGATCTCCCAAGTTATTGAGGTCCATTTCATGTCTTTCCAAGGCCTGATTAATGCTCCTAGCATCTCCTATCTTCTCTTTAGATAAGAATAGTAGGCTCATGATCTTATTATTTTCAACCCCTATCTTTCCTTGGCCTTGGTTCCTTACTACATGAATTGAGAAGTTATATCTAAACTTCTAATCAGTGATAAGGCTCAAAGGACTAAGTGAGGTGGGTTCTTTAATTAAGCTGTCCAATATGCGTTACATCTCATCTTCCTATTGTTTGAGTTCCTTGGAAATTTCTTTCATCTACTTGGACCAACTAGTCAAGGCTTTGATCTTACTCACTAATATAGCCACATCCATGTTTTGATGGGCTAGGTTGACTATTTTGAATTCAAGGATTTGCTTTTTGGTTAAGGCTTTGATCAAATCCTTGGCTTGATAATTTGTAGCCTATCATTGGCCAACTTGGCTTGTAGTCATGGAATTTTTCTTACATATTTAATCTTATTTGGTTCTGACTAACTTTAAGAAATTGAATAAGTCAATCATGGTGTCCTCAAATAGCTTGAATCTATCTTCTTGGATTGACAAGATGGAAGTCTCTTCTAAATTCTTCTATTTTTTGCATCATGACTTTGATGATAACCTACAACTGATCAGATTATGCTTGAGTCAGCTTCAATGGGTCCTATTTAAAGATAGGAACCTCACCAGGCCTCTTTCCTTCCACTGGAGTCAAACCAATGAATGGTTCCACTTTTTGAAAGGTGAATTCTTCTCAAAAATCATGGCCTTCTTTTTTGTCACTCTTTCCAAGCTATTTGTCTTTACATTAAATTGAACCCCCTAATGATTGAGTCACTTTTAGAGCTAGGGTTTCTATTTGTGTTCCACCTGATGCTCCTAGGGTATCTATTCTTTTGTCCTGTTATTTTTATAGATCCATAATCCATGGATTAATCTCTTCATGCATAGTGATGTTAACAGACTTTGTTAATTTCCTAAAGATGGTGCAAAGTAGGGAATTTTTTTAATTTGCCATAGTGGTCATGAATTTTTTGAAATTTCTCAGTAGTGATTTGTACTTCATTTTTGGGTTGACTTTTTCTTACACAGATGATAATTCAACTCTCTTAGGCTTGATTATGATCAGTTAAGGGTTGAATTAGGGATTTAGTGTATGTTAAGTCTCTTTTGAAGGTATTATTAATGCTTTAATAGTGGCATCTAGTTCAAATAGTGAGCTTCTTTGCATCCATGTGGCATTTTTGTAGCACTTTCCTCATTAATATTTAAAAAGTGACCATTGTCTTTTAAAAATTCTGCCTTTATCTTGCACCGTTGGATTATTTATAACTGAGCAAATGTGCACTGTTAATCTCAATCTATTATATTATATCCTTTACTTCATGGACCATTTTTTAGAATGTCTATGTGAGCTATGTATCATTAATATGTGGAATATGGTTGAATTTAAATTTGTGACATGCGATTGTGCCACTTTTCATCTTTTTGGTTGTTTTCAAGATTCTTAAATTTTCAATGTTTGATATGCATCATCCAATCATCTTTGCCCAAGAAAATGTGCTCCATTGGATTTTGATTCATAATGTCAAAAGCCATTGGTTTTTGAGTGTTCGTTAGTCATGAGTGTGACATTTATCACCTTATCACTATCTTGAGGCTCTGTTCAAGCTTTGAACTATTACACACCATTTATTAGAATGTGTATGCTTGGATACGTACCATTGATCTTTGGGGACATGTTTAGAATTTAAATTTGGGGCTTCATCTTGACTTTTCAGCTTTGATCATGTACCATTAGATCCTCTCATCTGAGTGAATGCACATCATCGATCAAGGCTCTTGACTTATTGAATTTATCTCACACTATCTAATCAAATCTATATGAGTAAACATGCACTATTTCTTATGGGTGAAAATGATATTTAAGTCAAGATCGATAAAATAAAGAACTTAGCATAAATTTTTGAGACTGTGATTTTATTTCATGTTAATAATCATGGGTAATACCTTAGGATAAACATTTTAAGCTAAGTTTTAAACATGATAAAAGGGACCCTATGAATAATAAAAGAGATTGAATAAAGTCTTAGGATAAGGATTTTATCTAAAGTCTAAAACATAACAAAAAGACCTAATGGTTATTTATACCATGTGGAAATAAAAGGGACAAAGCGGGGCTCAGAACATAAAGGGACCAAACCTAAAGTTTTTAGACTAAGGTTTGGTCAAGTTAATAACCATAGCTAAACCTTGGGATAAAAATTAAAATAAGTCCATGGCATGATTAATCATTCCCACATATATTGTTCCCACCAAATTTTAATTTGATTCAAAAGAACCTAAGATAGGGTAATTTGAATAAGGGTTTCAAGATGCTTTCGATTTGATTTTCAATAGGCCAAAGGCTAGTAAAAGTCCAAATTGATATAAAAATCATAAAACCTAGGCATTGCCCATTCCAAATGGACTCCATTAATAGAAAGATCCAATGTTAGAAACTTTAAGCAAGATTAAATCATATTTATGAACAAATATGCCAAATAAATTAGGTGTGAATGATCTTCAAATAAAAATTATGTGCAATAATGACAGTATTACTCAGATCATGTGATTTTTCAATTTTAATGAATAAATTTGAAAAATTTGAAACAAGGGTACTTATTTTTTATAAATGGGGTTATGTAAACCTCAATAAATGGCAACTTGTAGGGGAACATAACAATATGTTATAATTAGATACTCTTTTTTTAGATTAATAACCAAGCTAATTATTCTATTTGATCAAGTACCAATATTAAGATTAATTCATGATTACAAGTCTTACTCATACAAGATTAGGGTCAAATATAAAAACTCATCCATTCTATGTGTGTGATTTGATTATACTTATTATTTTCCATGGGATTGAGGGAACAACTTCCAGATTTCATGACTTTAACCATTAACACTAACTAATAACAAACTTGGATGTGCATTAAAGATCATGTTTTATATTAGGGAATGCTTGGTAATTGATATATTTCCATCTAGACATCCATATCCCCAATATATATGCCTTTGGCTCTACTCAAGGCTTTGCTCCATTACCAGGCATCCATAGCCCTGGTGGAGATTACTAGAATCACCTTTGCTTAGAAAGATCTTGAATTTTATAATAAGGCTCTTATTTTTATATTTTTAAAATCATTTTTGACTCTATAGAAAAGGTTTGGAACCAGGTTAGCTAGGTTTTGGGATTTAGTCAAGTTTTTTATCTTTAGACAATCATCCTTGGTTGTAAACTTTGTCATAGGCAATAATGTTTATTAAGTGCAAACATGACTGTGTTTCAATAATCCAAGCTTTCATATCACATGTAAAATCCTTATTAGAATAAAAATTAGATCATAACAAGGCTTAAAATCCTAAAGGAATAATTAACCTATTCATTAGTCTTTGTTAGTCTCTCCAAACTATAACATCAATCTCACGTTTCAACAATCCATGATCAACCAATGTTGAGAAGTCATACCTACATTTTTGAATTGTGAAGTTCTTGAGTAATTAGGTGAAATTTGAGTTGATTTATATCCAAAAGGACTTATTTAGAACCAAGGAACAAATCAAATAAATCAAACACACTAAATGCAAAGAAAAAAAAAACAACAAGCAAACAAATAATTACAAGCACTACTTACAAACAAGGGCTAGGAAAAGAAACTAATCTAAAGCCTACCTAAACTAACTCCACAAAGAACCTAAATCTAGGATCAAATGGAAAGTTACTTAGCCTACCATAGAACCTTTAAGCATGATTGCTTACATTCAATGGCCTCTTCTTATGAATAAGAAAACTTGTATGCTTACATTCAAGTGCAAAGATTGAAGATATGGATCCAAGATCTAATAATCTTCTTCCAAAATTCTTATTTATTACATCAAGAATGCTAGATCTACTTCATTCAAAGACTGATCATGTTTTGTATCATTTGCCTTCCATGGTTGGATTTTGCACTCTACTGGTATACTTGGATTGATGTCTTCATTAGCCTCCAACTCATCTTGAATGGCCTCTTCATTATAATCAAATATAAGGACATGATTTTAATTTGAAACCTTACCATTTGAATTAGGTTGATCACCTACTTCCAACCTTTTGAAGGTGTCATATTGAAATTATTGATCTATTACACTTGCTTCATCTTCATCTTTTGTATAGAATGACATATCTTCTATCCAATCGAATCCCACCTCATCTTGATTTGGGATATCCAGATTGACATTTTTAACTTGGAAATCCTCAATTTATTTCAAGAAATCTTGGTATAATTTCTACTAGTGATCATCTTCTTCAGGAGTACTCTCTATTTCAGTAATGACTTTATATGAATTATCTTCACAACTATATTTTGAAGAGAGGTCAGCTTGTATCTGATCTTGTTAATGGGGATACTCATATTGAATGAATATTCCTTCTTCTAGAGCATATTTAGGTTCATTTTATTCTTTGAATTTAAAATAAAAAGATTATACCATGAAGGATTTAGATGTCCTTGTAAAGTTAGATGTCCCTGTAACATTATCTTGATTAAGTATACATTTACATGTGTTCTTTTCATTTTGATATACTTCAAAGACATTAAAATGATTAGCTAGACCTATATTACAAAGAATTATTTCATGTATGTTCTTAGATGACCTATTATTATTTTTATCATTAAACCTATTTGTAGGCCTATTGAACCTTTGAGAAGCATAGTTTTTGTTGGATTTTTACCCAATATTGCCCACTTGCTTTTACAATTGAAGAAAGTCAGTGATAAACTTTTAAACCATCTCAAGCATGGATTCATTCTCATTCTTTGGTTATTCTAAGTTATGAACTTGATTTTTATTACTAGTGGGCACTAAATCTCTTTATTCCTATGGATGAAATCCATTTTTAGCATTATTCAATAACCCCAAATTTTGGCTAGGATGGCCATGGTTTAAGGGTAATTGGTTTAAGATTGGTGTGTAATTTAAGTTAGGCACATTATAATTGGCATTAAGAATGACATTCAATGCTAGGAAATTGGTGTTGAAATTTGGGATAACATATGCAAGCTAACCTTGAGGTTTCATTTGATCATTGATTATTACAACTTTAGCATAAGCTAATGCTAAAGTGTTTATGAATCCAATAGACCTTTTCAAAAACATAGAAGTCATGGGATCCAAAGCATCTTTTTAAATCTCTAAGGATAAATCCTCATCAAGTCTATAAAGAGCTATGATTCTATTGAACATCTTCTAGAATATAGCATTAAAGGTTCTTATGGGCTCATTAGGATCTCTTTTTACTATGGTAAAGTATTGGTATAAGACACAAGGACTGATGATTTTGCCAAATTAGTCAATGAATTCATCATTAAGGTTATTTTAATTGACAATGTAGTTATTAGGTGGGTTAAGGAATCATTCATATGCAACATCTTTGAAATTAAATGGAAATAATCTATATGCTAAATCTTCATGAATAACATTTAGCAATCCTAAATTACCTTTGAAAGATTTAATGTGTTCTTCAATTATGACAACATTATTAGGACTAAAAGAAGGAAAATACCTTTCAATATTTCTTGGTAACTCATGTTCCTGGTAGGAACATTGATAGAAGATCCACCTAACCATGTTCTAACTTGAAGAGGATCTTACTTATGGAAGTTCCAAATTTTAAAATCTTTGAACCTTGTTTGAAATACGATGTGTAAATCTTACCTTTACAAAGAACAATGATTAGACTTGCACATTAAGAAAATTTTACACAAATATGTATAAATAATGACAAAGGACATAAATATTTAAATAAATTAGCTCAAAAATGTGTCCAAAAAAGTAAATATGAATGATATTTACATGTTTCAAGCTCAAATAAACACAAAATTGTAGAGATCCAATCAATCTTCGAACAAAGAAACTATTTCTAACCTCAAATGCATTGGATTCTTAGATATTAAGCTATCTTTATTATAATTAAACATCAAAATTCAAAGAACATCTATCTTTGTCTAAATAAGCATAAATACTTGTCTTAAACCATTAATATCAAAAAAATTTAGACAAATATGTTAAAATAAACACAAATATGTAAATAATACACCAATATTCAAATATAATTCACTAAAATTAGTAAAGATGTAAATTTTTGAATATTTAACTCACCCTCCTTCTAGTGCCAATTATTCCTTGTTGATGTACCTAGATGTATCAACAATTTCATATAGTGTTTATGAAACACTTCTCATTTGTGGATTCAAATAATTCATTACATGAGTTGTTGGTTGTGATCTTCTTGAGATCTATGGTGGATTAGCGGCTAAGCTAACTGACTGTTTCATAAAATGAACATGTAAATGATTGTTGGGAGAAACCATGGTCCTAAAAATTTATGAATATTAAATTAATATAAACTAATTCCAATTAATTATGCCCAAAACCTAAAGTATAAACCCTAATCAAACATGGATATTTACAATTACAAGCTAAAATAAAGTGATCTAGTCAAAAAGGAGTAAAAGGAAGGGTAGGGAAGAAAGAAGGATGTTTCTAATCTTTAACCCAAACATTATGGAAAAGTTTAGATTTCACCTAGATATGCATTTAACTAATATATATCATGAAATTACAAAAGCATAGATCCTACTACATACCAGGTGAGAGTCTAAGGAAAAGTGAGATAATACAAATGAGAAACCAAATTTAATTTAAAGATTTACTTCTACAAAAAAATAACATTGGGGCATCTATAAGCAAATAAAAGTAAATGAACTAAATCTATAATACTTCAATCAACCTAGCATAAGCATAAGTTAACAACTCTGCATTCATATTAACACATATAGAATTCGTGAAAACTATTCAAATTTGAACATCAAACTAGAAAATTGAAGTAGTTATGATAGAAAACTTACAAACAAATACTGGACAAACTTTGTAGAATTCCTTGCTAGTATTCCTTGCTCCAAGCTTACAAAGTAATTTTGGCTCTAAGAATTCCCCCCTTCTTAAAATTGTCAATACCTCTTTATATAGACAATTCATGAGGTATGTTAGTCAGTAATGATAAATTATGTTTGTACATGTGTATAGGATAACTATCCTTTATATTACATTCTAGAACAAATGACCTTTTCTAATAGACTAACCTATAGGAAATTGAATTTATAAGATTTACATGCCTTTACAATAAGAATATTATATTTAAAAAATGTATAATTCTAGTTGTAAAAGAATATTCCTAATCCAACTAATTTTGGGACCTTGGTGCTATTGCAACCCTCTACATTCCTTGTAGGATCTTTCA